>JAODUO010000167.1:477500-497500 GCA_025642075.2 Ridgeia piscesae | reverse complement strand
AACCCGTACTTCATTGTACGACATGTTTTTATATGTAACACAAATCTCCATGATGAGTCTGCAATTTTGTTTAGAATATACACATTGTCACCAATTAAATGGTTAATTTGGATGCTTCTATGTACGGTAACATCAGGCGTTTTGTCACTTGCCTTCACAAAGAAGACCCGGTAACAACACTTAGATGACAAAACGTCACGATGCCATCGACATGCGACGCATTTAGTAATAATTAACGTCTTCATTTAGCAACTTGTCACGACAGACTGTAGTCTCTCTAATTGTTGACTAGACAGTGTGCTGTGCGGCAGTGATTTTCACACCCTTCTGTTCTGTGTCCATTTAAGACAATATGGCCACAGCGTCATTGTGCAATCGTCGTGACTGAGGAAAGCGGGTGACTTCTATAGTTACATCTCAGTGTCACGAGCAACCAGTGTATTTAGTGCATGTGATAATTAATTTGTAGCAGAGCAATACATTCAATCAATCAATTACACCTACACACACAAGCTATTAATGTTCTCTCTTTGTCTTTCCCTTGCTTCCCTCCTTACCCCCTTCCTTCCTTTCCTCCTTCCTTCCTTTCTTTCTTCCACCCTTCCTTCGTTCTTTTCTTCCGCCCCTATCTTTAATTGTAGCAGTTGTCTGCTAATAGAAGGCAATTCTGGGACTATAACAACAAAACGGTCTCAAATACGTGCTTTACATCTGATCAACAAATTATATGTGAATGATTAAATCAGCAAACATTTATATAAAATATGTATTAAGTAACTATCATATGTTACATATAAATGGATGGTAAAAATGTATTGCTATAGCACTTACACAAGGATAGACGTAAGGTTATTGTGTCATCGTACTTATCATAGTCGACTCAGCGTAACCCACGAAGCAGGGGCCGGATTTTCTCCTAAAATTTTAGGTTTTCGTCTGGATAAGCTTGTCACTATCGTATTTCCGTGTGGGTTTTGACGTGATTATTATGATATCTTCAATACAAGCGTCATTATGCTGCTAGCTGTTATCAATTATACATTTTACCCATCAAACACCTATTAAATGAAGGAGGGCGGGAGGTGCATTTGAAAAAATTTCCAAGGCACAGGCGACCGACATTCATGTCCCATTTTTTAAAGAACCGTCTGTCCCCTCCCTCAATAATATCACGCTCTTCGAAAGTCTCAATCGTTACCCAAAACAGGCTTTCATTTCCCTACCTGTTATGGGGCTAATGCTATATCCAGCCCTAATCCCAAACAATTGCAATAGAACTTGCCACCCATTCCCCAACTACTGGGCTATTACCCCTCTCACAAAATGTGGGATCATCCTTTCCTAAGATATTGGACAGCTAACCGCCTTCCATAACATTTGGGAGGCTTACATCCCATGACCCCCCGGTTCCGATGTCTATGATTAAATAATTCATGTTGTATCCACTTGGTTGTATATACCAGGCATATTGCCGAGGGAAAATATGTATTGAAAATAGATCAGGGGACGATTCTCACATTTGCTTTGAGTGCATTTTATTTCATCTTTAGTTGTAGATGTAATTGTCTATTCATGTTACTGATGTTTATTCCAAGAGTAGATTTATCAAATATTGTTAACAATGTATAAGCTGTTCATGTGAATTGTCAATTGCTTGCACATCGGCGCTTGTACATATGAGCGTGCATGCGTTTGGAACTGTTGTCAGCCAATACACTCGTACAATCTCACGACGTTTCACCGATCTAGTTTTGAATTCTATAACATGAAAATAAACCTCAATCCTCGGTCCAGTGCGCACATGTTTCGTCTATTTTAATAACAACACATCCGTAGGCGACGATTGCTGACGCCTGTTAACAACTTAACAGAAACAATGAGAGACACGCCACCATGCTCCTGACGACAGTGTGTACGTCATCGCCTTCCACGCCGGGCCCTATATAAGGACTGACCCGTGGGGCTGACATCACATCGGGAAGAACATCTCTTCAACAGACCAGTGACGTCACCGTGACACGTGCGGCGTGCGGCGTGCGGCGTGCGGCGTGCGGCGTGCGGCGTGCGGCGTGCGGCGTGCGGCGTGCGGCGTGCGGCGTGCGGCGTGCGGCGTGCGGCGTGCGGCGTGCGTGCGGTGCGGCGTGCGGCGTGCGGCGGGGGCGGGTGCGGCGTGGCGTGTGGCGGCGGGGGCGGCGTGCGGCGTGCGGCGTGCGGGCGTGGGCGTGCGGCGTGCGGCGGCGGCGTGCGGCGTGGGGGTGCGGCGTGCGGCGTGCGGCGTGCGGCGTGCGGCGTGGCGGGGGCGTGCGGCGTGCGGCGTGCGGCGTGCGGGTGCGTGGGCGTGCGTGCGGTGCGGCGGGCGTGCGGCGTGCGGCGTGGCGTGCGGCGTGGCGGCGGCGTGGCGGCGTGCGGTGGTGGGTGCGGTGGGGCGGTGTGCGGTGGTGTGGGGGTGGGGCGTGCGTGCGTGGTGGGTGGGTGTGGGTGTGGTGTGGGGTGTGGTGTGGGTGTGGGTGGGGTGTGGGGGGGTGGTGTGGGGTGTGGGTTTTGGTGTGGGGTGGGTGTGGGTGGTGGGTGTGGGGTGGGTGTGGGGGTGGGGTGTGGTGTGGGTGGGTGTGGTGGGGGGGTGTGGGTGTGGTGTGGGGGGGTGGGTGGGTGTGGGGGTGGTGTGGGTGTGGGTGGGGTGGGGTGGGTGTGGTGGGGGTGTGGGTGTGGTGTGGTGTGGGTGGGGGTGGGTGTGGGTGGGGGGGTGTGGGTGGTGTGTGGTGTGTGGTGTGGTGTGGGTGTGTGGTGGTGGGTGTGGTGGGGGTGTGGGGTGGTGGTGGTGTGTGGTGTGTGGTGGGTGTGGGTGGGGTGCGGGTGCGTGGCGGTGGCGGGTGCGGGCGGCGGTGGCGGCGGCGGTGGCGGTGCGGTGCGCGGTGGGTGGGGGGGGGGGGGGGGGGTGGGGGGGGGGGGGGTGGTGCGCGTGCGGTGGGTGCGTGGTGGGCGTGGGTGCGGTGGGGTGGGGTGGTGGGGCGGTGGTGGTGCGGTGGGGGGCGGGGGGGCGGTGGGGGTGGGGGCGGTGGCGAGGGCGGCGCGGTGCGTGGGCAGGGTGGTGGCGGGGGGGCGGTGGGTGGGTGTGGGGGGTGGCGGGCGGTGCGGGGCGGTGTCGGGTGGGGGCGGGTGGCGGGGCGGGTGCGGGCGAGGCGGTGCGGGGGTGGCGGGGGGCGGCGGTGGCGGTGCGGGGGGAGGTGCGGGCGGGGGGGGCGGTGGCGGGGTGGCGGGCGGCGGGCGGGCGGGGTGGGGGTGGGGTGGGAGGTGGGGGGGTGAGGTGGTGTGGGTGGTGGTGTGTGAGGGGGTGGAGGGGTGGGGGGATGGTGTGGGGTGCGGTGGCGGTGGCGGGGCGGCGGCGGGCGGCGGCGGCGGCGGGGCCGGGCCCCGGGCGGCGGTGGTAACGTGGTGCGGGATGGCGGTGTGCGGGTGCGGTGGCGGGTGCGGTGCGGTGTGCGGTGTGCGGTGGGTGCGGGTGCGGTGGGTGCGGTGTGCGGTGTGGGTGGGGTGGTGTGCGGTGTGCGGTGTGCGGTGTGGGGTGCGGTGGGGTGTGCGGTGTGCGGGTGCGGGTGTGCGTGTGCGGTTGGTGGTGCGGGTCCGGGGGGTGGCGGGTCCGGCGGGGTGGCGGTGGGGTGCGGGTGCGGGTGCGGCGTGCGGCGTGCGGCGGCGGCGTGCGGCGTGCGGCGTCGGTGGCGGTGGCGGTGTCCGGTGGCGGTGTGCGGCGTGGGCGTGCGGCGTGGGCGTGCGGCGTGCGGCGTGGGTTTGGGGGTGGGTGGGGGCGTGCGGGTGGGTGGGGTGGGGTGCGGCGTGGGGCGGTGGGCGGGTGGGGTGGGGTGCGGCGGGGCTGGCGGTGGAGGGTGAATGGGGGCTGGGTGGGGGCGTTGGGGGCGGGGTGTATGTGGGCGGCGGGGTGGCGTGTTTGGGGGCGTGGTGGAGGCGGAGAGGTTTGAGGGGCGGCGTGGGCTGGGGTAGCGGTGCGGGTGGGCGGCGGCGGAGCGGGGCGTGGGGGAGTAGGGCGGCGGATGAGGGCGGGAGTAGGAAGCAGTATGGCGGGGGGTGGGTGGGGTTGGGAGGCAAGGGCGAGGTCGGGTGTATGATGGTGGGTATGGGGCGGGAGTGGAGTGGGCAGGTGCGGGTGTTGGGGAAGGGGGGGGTAGGCGGAGGCAGGATGCGGGGGGCGGGTGGGTGCGGGCGGGTGGTGCGGCGGAGTGGGGCAGGCGTGGGCGTGCGGGTGGGGCGGCGTGATGGGGGAGGGCGGGGCGTGGGGGATATGCAATTGGCGTGTGCTGCGCGTGCGGCGGCGGCGGCGGCCGGGTGCGGCGGGGGTGGGGGTGGGCGTGGGCGTGCGGCGTGCGGCGTGCGGCGTGGGGCGTGCGGCGGGGGCGTGCGGCGTGCGGCGTGGCGTGCGGGGGCGGCGTGCGGGTGGCGGGTGCGGGGGTTGGGGTGTGCGGCGGGGCGTGCGTGGGGCGTGTGGGGGGGGTGGGGTGTGGGTGTGGGTGTGGGTGTGGGTGTGGGTGTGGGTGTGGGTGTGGGTGGGGTGTGGGGTGTGGGTGTGGGTGTGGGGTGTGGGTGTGGGGTGGGGGGGGTGGGGTGTGGGTGGGGGGTGTGGGTGTGGGGGGGTGTGGGTGGGGTGTGGGGGTGTGGGTGTGGGTGGGGGGGGTGTGGGTGGGGGTGGGGTGGGGGTGGGTGTGGGTGCGGTGTGCGGGTGGGTGCGGGTGTGGCGGTGTGGGTGTGGGTGTGGGTGTGGGTGTGGGTGTGGGTGTGGGTGTGGGTGTGGGTGTGGGTGTGGGTGTGTGTGGGGGTGGGTGTGGGTGTGGGTGTGGGTGTGGGGGTGGGTGTGGGTGTGGGTGGTGTGGGTGTGGGTGTGGGTGTGGGTGTGGGTGTGGGGTGGGTGTGGGTGTGGGTGTGGGTGTGGGTGTGGGTGTGGGTGTGGGTGCGGTATTGCATCATGATATATGAGTAATTATAAGTTAAGAAGTCTCATTTATTTAGTTATACTGTATGTATTTAACATGACGATGTTATAGTAGAACGTAATATGAAGTATGAAGAATATAATTTTTCAATGGTCTTCTGACGACAACGCCCAACAATGGCGTTGTAGATAAATCTATTATCACGATAAGATGATGGAATGAATAAAGGAATGCTACACGGAACTATGGAATAGTGAATAAAACATCAATTATTTGCTCCAACCCAAAAGAGGTACCAGAGATAACACCACCAGAGTGGAAGCAGCACTAAGAGATATGCGGAATGGGACATAATCAGAAAACGACCATATAAACATTGTTATATTAGAAGCAGAAAATACCATCTTACTATATAAGCTGTACACTAACAGAAAAACGAATACCCGCAACATGGACAAACGTAAAGATGGTGACAGTATAAAACAAGGGAAATATGAATGCCGATGTGTTTGTTATCAAACGGTTATTATTAAGAACTCACGAAAGTATTAATGAAATGGTTAGCAAAGTCACTCAATTTAACTAGCCACGAGAGTAAGCTGGATTCAGAAGTGGATACTCAACGACAGACCACAGCCACGCCGTAAACCAACTGAAGGAGAAGTGCCAATATAATATCCTTAACATCGCGTTCGCCAACTACGAGAAAGTCTTCAACTCCGTGGAAACTCAAGCAGTACTGACCTCGCTTCAAGGACAAGGGAGAGGAGATGTTTACATCGAACTGCTGAAACACGTTTACACCAACAGCCTGATGACAGTCCACCTACACTAAGAACGCAGCAAGGTCCGGTTTTGAGCAGCTATTCAGCCGTCAGGCACTTGGTCATTTCAAGCAAATAAATGACCGCTGGCTCTTGGACCATGACAAATATCTCGTGGACGGCGACGGTGAATGATGTCTGTTGATCAATGAGAATAACAGACGGCGCCATCGTCCTCCTGGCGGCAACACCTTCCTTGTTTTTAATTGCTATTTTATTAGTATGCGTCGTGGCTGACTCAGTACGAATAACTGATGCGATCCTAAATAAAGATCAAAGTATTTAAATTTATTTTTGGTCATATCTCTGTAAATGTAATCTGCTCCTATTAGTATCGTAATATAACTTTAATATAGAAATGATACTTTACCTGTCAAGAAACCTTTGTTTCATTAATAATAATAAAAAATTACATTAATAAATAAGTTTAATAGTTGCATTATGAAACCATGCGTCCACAATCACTTCATTGTGTAATATACACTACCAAAGTTTCTTATCAGGTAAATCATTTACTTATTAATTATGAAACAAGAAACCGGATCATTACATTCGAATAGATATTTGATTTGTTTTACAGATGCACGGTATTATATTCCCTATCGATAAACATAAAATTATAATGATAGTACAGGAATAAGGAATATAAACCATGTTGCATCATTTCCGTTGCTGCATAGTGTAATATATTTGTAGCACAGCGGTATAATTCTATTGTACTGAACATAATCATTGTCATGTTTCACATTCACCCCTTCCATGCATCAACATATGCATACTATAATGACCACATGTTTAGCAGTGCAGTGATTGATAGCGATCGATAACTGCTTACTCAATGGTGCTCACACCTTGCAAAGTATACCCACTCGTTCGAAGACATAACACCATTTATCACAACATTTACAGCTCTGGCGGGCGGACCGACGGAGGCATACTGTGTCGACCTGACGACGGGCAAGACGTCCGTTCTCCCGGGCAACGCGGCCGACGTGAAGTGGACCAAGAAGCCGACCTCGAACGGCGGACGGTGCAACCTGCAGGGGGTGTTGAAGATCACACCCGTTAAAGACGTGCCAGAACATAGATAACAAACAATATTTACAATTGTATTTTACCTAAAACTCTAGTCCTAAAAATGCAACATATTACGTGTGTTTGAAGCTAGTGTGTAAGGATTTAAAATGCTAAAATACACATTTATTGAAAAGTTTCCGGAGGCAGGGCGAAATAACCACACGTTTGACTATTGTGTTGGTCAAATTCATAGTGTATTAAGACAATAAACGCTAAGACATGGACGGTAACAAACATACCGATATGTTGCTAATGTTATTTTTCTTCGACTACGATCAGATGACCTCTGTTTGGGATTTAGGACAAGACACGCGGGCAACTGCCCCGAGGCCACAAAATAATCGTTAAGGGGCCTCTGTAACACAATTTCTGGACATGGCCACGTGGCGTGGGCATCATATAAATTCAGGTGATGAAAATTGTTGCGACGCTACTAGCCTAGGCCCAAAATCTCAAAAGGGTTTTAAAATCATGTTACGGATATACAAAATGTTAATGATTTATATATATATATATATATATATATATATATATATATATATATATATATATATATATATATATATATAGCAGACCATAACATGAGAACATGCATTCTTCGTACGACGACAAGTCAAAGTTATGTTATCAGGAAATGGACTGGGATTGTCAACAACAACAAAAATATTCTGAAATGAAAATAATTGCCATGCGCCATATGTAATGCTTAGAACTATTTTTATTCCTTCGGTCAATTGTATCAATATAAATATGATGATAGGTGAGCATATGTTACACTTTTCTTTTACCTATGTCTAAAACATTGATATTCAGAGTGCTTTTCTGTCATGTACGTCTACAATGTTTGATATATCAGTTTACCAATGTTACGTGTCTCACCATTCCAAACACGGTGATAGAAAATGTAATTCGCAGACATAATAATCAATTATGTTTGAGCGCGGTGGTTATGAAAATTAAGGGTACATGTTTAATGTGTTTGGCTTTGTATACAACATGTTGCAGCATTTTGGCAGATAATTTGACGTTGTTGGATTGGCATAACAGTTAGGAAGGTCCAATGAAAAACAATTTCATCTGCAACGTATGCAACTAGTTGTTTTGAATTATTTTATACTCGGTCAGGAGATAAAAATAAAAATAAATGTTGGTATATTTTATACTTTCATTTAAGTTCGATCCATTGTATTGATTTACAAATTGCTGCATTAATTTATATTTTTATAAGATAACTAATATAAAATAACGTCCCTTGTGTAAAACTCGTTATGTGTAGGTTTAAACTATTCCTTCTAATCACGCGAGTGGTGCACACAACACGTGACGTGTCAGACACCGTTCCACTCCCAGTGATATGTGTACGTAAGGTCAGCGGATTCTTGAGCCTTTACATGTAATTGACGACTTATTCAACACGGTTTTATGTCTCGTCTAAATTGAGCATTTCACTGTTATTTATCACTAGTCGGTTGGTCGTTTCTCCCACAGCATCATATGTATTAGTATTTATTCATCTTTTAATCATAGCACCAGCGAGTCAGCTCATATGACTGGGTGTGTGAACGTGTCACTCCTAGCCGGATTGCTACTGGGGCGCCAAGCTTTCAGGGATGGACCAAGACGCCCAACTTGAATGAAAACATGGGGGTTTGACGACATAACAACATTAACAAACAAAGACAGGTACATCCGTATTCCTTAAACGGCCCTGCTGATGACACTATAGAGCAGAACAATAGTCGACGACGGTGTTTCAGGTTATAATGGTCATTTGGGTGAATCGCGAATCACTGGAGCGTGACTCAAAACGGCGAGTCAAGACCGGGGTCACGGTGACCCAGCGAGAAGCTGTGTGTGATGTTATCGACTGCTTCAGCGCACCTGTCTAATCTGAATCTGAATGGGATACGTCGTAAGAAGCCAATATTGGCTATTATATACGACGGGGAGGGGTGTGTGCGCCTGTTATTGAGTGTTTGAGCCGCAGATCAGGCGACTGAATTCAGTTATGGTTTCAGCCTGCGGCTCGTTAAGTTGGTTCCTAATGTGATTATGGACGATTAATGGCCCTGCCTGAGACTTTACAAGTCGTTGTGTCGTATAAAAGAGATGTCGCGATGGCAAGTGTCTAGGTATAGACGTGGAGGAAGGTGTCAACTGAAGTGCTGACTTAACGGTATTCCGTACCATCGGGAATATATTATCGGCGGTACAGAGGGACACGTTCAACCTGAGTATTTGGTGGACAGGGCAGACGGGGCGTTTCCCCATGCAGGGGCCATACAACAATGGTCATCTACAAAAACGTTTTGGGGACACGGCCACCCGTTATTTAGGGTCGATGATATAAATGCAAGGATGAAACGACTGGTGTGACCGGACATAGCAGCGTTTAAATTAACAAACTAGTTGGTGACAACGCAAGGTGCATATTAAAACAAAATAGTTCATTTTATTATACAGTGTGTTGTATATAAAAAAAACTTGTTACGCATTCTAGTAATTAAGGGAAAGAGGAATTGGAGACATAATAAGTTAATAACACCACTCGTCCACTGCAAAGGGGCATCTGGGTCCGCTATCTGATGTAATTTCCACATTGTTTTTATTCAATCTGCCACGTGAACTGCATTTTATTACACTCTAATTAATACACAACACTGGTGTTGCGACAAAATATTCTTTTGCCCAGCTCATTAATCAAGCAATATTATTCAACATCCTAAACACAAAGATAAATGTTTTGGAAATTGCTAAGCCACGCCGACAAATCTGTCAAGACAGTTTATATAAAAACGTTTTAATTGTGGGTACAATAACGTGTGTCTGTGTGTGCACGTGTGCGTACAGGCGAACGTATGTAGGCATATATGCGTGGGTGTACGTGTGCTTGCGTGTGTGCGTGTTACAATGTGTAAATTGTATACAAGTTACGTATGTACACACGCATGCACGAAAACATTGTCCCACCCTTATACACTCCCACACGTACGCACGCATGCTCGCACGCATGCACGCACACGCACACCATAAGGTACACTCGCTCATGTACACACATAAGAACACGAACTCACACGTGATTTCTTAGTTTGACTCATAAATCTGCGAGGCACACCTTAGCCCTCGGTGCAGTGCGTCCGTGTCACTTCTAGTCTACTAACAACCTGAAGCGACAATGGCCAACGCCTGTTGACAGAGACAGCGGAAAATATCGCCACCATCCTCTTGACGACGGCGTGTGTGTCATCGCCTTCTACGCCTTGCATTATGTGAGGTCTACAACACTAATGAATGTATAATACTTGAACCTTTATATATATATGTATATATATATATATATATATATATATTTATATATATTAAAATTAAATGACAATCATATGTATATATATAATTTTATTATATATATCTAATTTATATATATATATATAAATTATATATATGTATAATAAAATTATATATATATATATATATATATATATATATATATATATATGCAATTGAATATATATATATATATATATATATATATATATATATATATATATATATATATATATATATATATATATATATATATTAAAGGTTATAATAACATGTGAATTCCAAGTTATTTTTTTCATCATGATATATATATATATATATATATATATATATATATATATATATATATATATATATATATATATATCTAATGAAGAGCAAGAAAACCAAGCGGAAATTTGCGCACGTGTTGTCTACCTTCAACGCAGCAGATAAAATCACGATGAGAACATGCATTCTTCCTACGACGACAAGTCAAAGTTATGTTATCCGGAAATGGACTGGGAGGGTCCAAAAATAAACCAATAATTCTGAAATGAAAATAATTGCCATGCGCCATATGTAATGCTTAGAAGTATTTTATTCCTTCGGTCAATTTTATCAACATATATATGATGATAGGTGAGCATATGTTGCACTTTTATTTTACTTATGTCTAAAACATTGATATTCATATTAACTGTAACATATCCATAACTTAGCTTTCCCAGTATTTATCATAAAAATCTGCTATATAGCTATGCGATTAAAACAAACATATATCCAACTGTGATTTGGGGTATGATAGTGCATAAGAAGGTACGGTTAGTGTTTAGGACTTATACGCAATGTATCCTACTACTTATTTAATAACTTATATTCAGTTTTTGACAATGAGCTGCGGTTGTCGACAAAAAGAACTAATCATGGGTCACGCCTATAAGTAGTGCTTTGAAGATTGTACTCCTTCCGTCATTAAACCAAAATAAACAATTAGCATTTTCAATAGTATAATTTATGGCTTTTTGTATTCGTCTGTAGCAGTTATATTCGTTTTAACAACTCATCCGTAGATTCCTTTTCCAGACACTCTTATATAACAAAGTTATATGTATCTGTATAATTGGTAGAGTTATAGGCGATTGTCTTTGCAGACAGCGGTAATGACAAATAAATAAAGGGTAGAGTTAATGTTATTGATTTAAACGCAACATATTACATTGTTTGTCGAAAGATAATGTTCAGGTTTTTTAGAAATGAACGGCGATTCTTGTGAGAGAAATACAATCATCAGACATGTAAGTAATTGTGTAATCTATTGAACAGTTATGCGCACCAAACTAACATGCTAAAATATTAGCACAGAGTGCCTTTCTGTCAAGTACATATACAATGTTTGATATATCAGTTTACCAATGTTACGTGTCTCACCATTCCAAACACGGTGATAGAAAATGTAATTCGCAGACCTAATAATCAATTATGTTTGAGCGCGGTGGTTATGAAAATTAAGGGGACATGTTTATTGTTTTGGTTTTGTATACAACATTTTGCAGTATTTGGCAGATAATTTGGCGTTGTTGGATTGACAAAAAAGTTAGGAAGGTCGCAATGAAAAACAATTTCATCTGCAAAGTATGCAAGTAATTGATTTGAATTATTTTACACTCGGTCAGGAGAGAAAAAAAATTATGTGGTATATTTGATACTTTCATTTAAATTCTATCCATTATATTGATTTACATATTGCTGCATTAATTTATATGTTATAACGTCTCTAATATAAAATAACGTCCGTTGTGTAAAAGTCGTTATGTGTAAGTTTAAGCTATTCCTTCTAATCACGCGAGTGGTGCACACAACACGTGCCGTGTCAGACACCGTTCCACTCCCAGTGATATGTGTACGTAAGGTCAGCGGATTCTTGAGCCTTTACATGTAATTGACGACTTATTCAACACGGTTTTATGTCTCGTCTAAATTGAGCATTTCACTGTTATTTATCACTAGTCGGTTGGTCGTTTCTACCACAGCGTGAGACGTGTTTTCATCAAAGATCACGCTCCATGTGCAACGTTTATATGGCGGCAGAAGACATTGCGATTCAAAAATATTACCAGGTTGTTTCAAGTTACAGATTGTTAACATAGTACTTTAACTTTATGGAACCCAGAAAAGTTCGATTCTCATTGGCCTGTTAAAATGTGTACATAGGATAGATTGCAACAAATAAAGTTCGCTGATGAATACGTAACCGTGTTATTTTATTTCAAGAGTTGAATCGTAATTGGAGCAATTGGGATTGTTATTACATTTAACATCCCAGCAAATTCATGCAAATTAATTATACATAACTTATACATGTACCGATTGGTAAATGTTAGGTTTCACATATTTAATATATAGGAATACCATTATAGTAGGACAAAGCTATTTAGTAGCATCTTATGTATTAATACGTGTACATATTTTAATCATAGCACCAGCGAGCGAACGCATGTGAGTGGGTATGTGAACGAGTCACTCCTAGCCGGATTGCTGCTGGGGCCCCAAGCTTTCAGGGATGGACCATTGACGCCCACTTTGAATGAAAACATGGGGTTTGACGGTATAACAACATTAACAAATTAAGACAAGTACATCCGTATTCCTTAAACGGTACTGCTGATGACAATATGGAGCAGAACAATAGTCGAAGACAGTGCTTCAGGTTATAATGTTCATTTGGGTGAATCACGAATCACTGGAGATGACGCAAAACCGCGAATCAAGACCAGGGTCACGGTGACCCAGCCAGGTGCTGTTTGCGATGTTATCGACTGCTTCGGCGCACCTTCTAATGTGATTAGGGGCGATTAATGGCCCAGCCTGAGACTTTACAAACCGTTGTGTCGTATAAAGGAGATGTCGCGATGGCATAGACGTGGAGGAAGGTGTTAATTGAAGTATTGACCTAACGGTATTCCATACCATCGGGTATATATTATCGGCGGTACAGAGGGACACGTTCAACCTAAATATTTGGTGGACAAGGCAGACGGGGCGTTTGCCCATGCAGGGGCCATACAATAATGGTCATCTACAACAACGTTTTGGGGACACGGCCACCCGATATTTTGGGTCGATGATACAAATGCAAGGATGAAACGAATGAAGTGACTGGACATAGCAGCCTTTAAATTAACAAACTAGTTGGTGACCGTGCTTGGTACATATTAACACAAAATAGTAAATTTTATAATACAGTGTGGTTTAAATAAAAACATGTTACGCATTGTAGTAATTAAGGGAAAGGGGAATTGGAGACATAATAAGTTAATAACACCACTCGTCCACGGCAAAGGGGCATCTGGGTCCGCTATCTGATGTAATTTCCACATTGTTTTTATTCAATCTGCCCATCCCTGTGCTTATCACTAATTAATACACAACATAATGGTATATATATATATATATATATATATATATATATATATATATATATATATATATATATATATATATACTTTTGAACTGATTAATCAAGCAATATTATTCAACATCCTAAACACAAAGTTATGTGTTTTGGAAATTGTTAAACCACGCCGACAAATCTGTCAAGAGAGTTTTATATAAAAACGTTTTAATTGTGGGTACAATAATGTGTGAGTATATTACAATGTGTAAATTGTATACAAGTTACGTACGTACACACTCATGCACGAACACACTGTCCCACCCTCCTACACTCCCACACGTACGCACACATGCTCGCACGCATGCACGCACACGCACACCATGAGGTACACTCGCTCATGTACACACATAAGAACACGAACTCACACGTGATTTCGTAGTTTGACTCATAAATCTGCGAGGCACATCTCAGCCCTCGGTGCAGTGCGTCCGTGTCACTTCTAGTCTACTAACAACCTGAAGCGACAATGGCCAACGCCTGTTGACAGAGACAACGGAAAATATCGCCAACATCCTCTTGACGACGGCGTGTGTGTCATCGCCTTCTACGCCTTGCATTATGTGAGGTCTACAACACTAATGAATGTATAATACTTGAACCTTTAATATCTATTAAAGGTTCAATTGGCACATAAATATAATTATTATTATTATTATTATTATTATTATTATATATATATATATATATATATATATATATATATATATATATATATATATATATATATATATATTAGAATAATAAATTATTTTTTAAATAAACCTAGGGCTAAACAGATGATGTTGGGGCGGAGCCGTAATGTAACGAAGTACATTTACTTCGTTACTTTACATGAGTAACGAAGTACATTTATTTTTTGGAAGTACTTTTACTTGTAACGAAGTACAAATATGTGTACTTTTTCTAAATGTAGTGAAGTACTCATAATTTCTTTATTACATTTGCAAATGCCCTAAATGTTCATCGAATGATCTGCACCAGAAGCATGGCAATGTTTGCCGTTAGCATAGATTTATTTACAAATATCAGCCATAACGTACAACAAACAGACAAATTAAGTGTCCTGGACTGGCCGGACTTCTACATCAGTTGAACAAACGATTTGCTTTGTCACCTGATGAAGCCATTAAGATAATTGCAACCTGGGGTTGGGGTGATGCCACTGCGCCTGAACTAGGTGTCACAAGTGCAATCCAAGACTGGGCTGCTAAAACAACAATACTGACGAAAGACACTGGACCTGAGGTTATTTAAAGCCTTGCATTGATTAGACATGAAAATCAGCTGCCTTACTTGTCTTCTTGTGTCTTGCATATTGTTGACACGGTTTATTAGCTTTAGATGTTCAATGTGAACTGTACATGTAGATATCGAAGGCTCCCTGTTATCGCCCACTGCAAACATGCCGATCTTGTAGAACCATGTCTTTATAATCTCTATCTATTATTAATATAGATCAGTGTGTGTAATTGTTTAATTTAACTACATTATTTTATAAATGTTACAATTAGTGATTATTACAAATGAATACATATTTAAAAAGATACGTTACTGTAACTATTCATATATACCGAATGCCTCCTAAATCTAATCGTAATCGTGAAATGTGTATAGTTCTGTTCCAACAAGTAACACATGATAACATTCATCACATATCCACGATGATAATAAATAATATTTTAAGACCGATATACTACCCCCATAACAGCGTGAATTACTACTAGTTCAACTTATGGCTACGATGGTTGCTGTGCGCCTATTATTAAAGCATTGTGTATTTACAGCTTATAGGCCTACACAATGTTGTTCATTATAGTTCATAGTGTTAAATGTATACTGGTATGCATAGAACAACAAAAATAGCAAACAATTTATATCTGATTGATGTACACACTAAATTATAATTGCGAATGTTTTGTTTTATTCACAGCAGTTGGCTGCATCGCCCAATGAGAACTACTTTCAGAAGAAAAGTACTTTTGGGTTTACTTCAAATACATGTTTTTACTTTTTACTTGTACTTCAAGTACATTTCTCTAGAAGTATTTTACTTTTACCTGAGTAGCTTTTTCTAGGGTTACTTTTACTTTTACTCAAGTACAAAATAAATGTACTTGGTACTGCTCTGGTTGGGGGAGTAAACAAAAATGTAGAAATATATATATATATATATATATATTATATATATATATATATATATATATAATAATATATATTATATATATTGTATAGTGTTGTTATGTGTTGTGTTGTGTTGTGTTGTGTTGTGGTTGGTGGTTGGTGGTTGTTTTGTTGTGTTGTGTTGTGTTGTGTTGTGTTGTGTTGTGTTGTGTTGTGTTGTGTTGTGTTGTGTTGTGTTGTGTTGTGTTGTGTGTGTTGGTGTTAGTGTTGTGTTAGTGTTGTGTTAAGTGTTGATGTTAGTAGTAATAGTGTTGTGTAATGAATGAATTAAGTGATAGTGTAGTGAAGTAAGTGAAGTAAGTGAAGTGAATGAAGTGAATTGAAGTAAGTGAAGTGAAGTGAAGTGAAGTGAAGTGAAGTGAAGTGAAGTGAAGTGAAGTGTGAAGTGAAGTGTGAATGTGAAGTGAATGAAGTGAAGTGAAGTGTAAGTAATGAATGATGTGAAGTGTGAAGTGATGAAGTGAAGTGAAGTGAATGAAGTGAAGTGTGAAGTGAAGTGAAGTGAAGTGTGAAGTGTGAAGTGTGAAGTGTGAAGTGAAGTGTAAGTGTGAAGTGTGAAGTGTGAAGTGTGAAGTGTGAAGTGTGAAGTGTGAAGTGTGAAGTGTGAAGTGTGAAGTGTGAAGTGTGAAGTGTGAAGTGTGAAGTGTGAAGTGTGAAGTGTGAAGTGTGAAGTGTGAAGTGTGAAGTGTGAAGTGTGAAGTGTAAGTGTGAAGTGTGAAGTGTGAAGTGTGAAGTGTAAGTGTGAAGTGTGAAGTGTGAAGTGTGAAGTGTGAAGTGTGAAGTGTGAAGTGTGAAGTGTGAAGTGTGAAGTGTGAAGTGTGAAGTGTGAAGTGTGAAGTGTGAAGTGTGAAGTGTGAAGTGTGAAGTGTGAAGTGTGAAGTGTGAAGTGTGAAGTGTGAAGTGTGAAGTGTGAAGTGTGAAGTGTGAAGTGAAGTGAAGTGAAGTGAAGTGAAGTGAAGTGAAGTGAAGTGAAGTGAAGTGAAGTGAAGTGAAGTGAAGTGAAGTGAAGTGAAGTGAAGTGAAGTGAAGTGAAGTGAAGTGAAGTGAAGTGAAGTGAAGTGAAGTGAAGTGAAGTGAAGTGAAGTGAAGTGAAGTGAAGTGAAGTGAAGTGAAGTGAAGTTCTTGTCCTAATAGGTACGGGTATCTCTGAACGGGAGGGGTAAATTATAGTCCCTGCATGAAACTATGCAAGTCATGGTGTCCTTTAAATTGCTACGTAAATGTGCAGGTGTCGGGGTCAAGGCAGACATTAGGGTAGTCGGCACCATCGGTCATAAATAACACTAATGGTGTTACCAAGAATTTGGTGACACGTCGAGTTCATTGATCTACAGGGCATACGAAGCAGGGTGCAGTTGCCCTGGGGTCTCAAAATTAATGGATATATGGATCTGTACAGCACAGTTTTGGGACATGCCACCTTGGCTTTGGGGTCACATAACACGCACGTCGGACACGCTGGTTGATGACTTTGCAAGGTGTATATTCTAATATTAAAAATGTTTAATTTATTATCTAGCTTTGTATCATGTAGTTGTTCGTCCAAAGGTCTCCGCTGTCTTAAAACCGGTGCCGTTGTCTGAAGGTTTCTCCACATTGCTCTGTACATCTGGCCATCTGATCCTCATTTGTGTTACGTTGTCGCGCTTACATTTTCCCGGTCGTTATAAACTTCCCGATTGACGTTTCTGCGCATGCGCGATATATGTAAAACCATCAATGTGCAGCGAAACGGTAAAGCATTTTTGGTATAAATCACACGGGCTGTTAATTAACTCTCCTTTGATGATTAATGTGAAGAGTTGCTTAAAATGTCGTTCAATACATTAAGATATTACGTTTGTTTAAATCACTGTCACGGATTATGGCGCATTACAGTCACGTGACTTGTGCGTGATATCAAAATATGCTTCAAAACTTGTTTGCCTCGTGTTAATTTGTTATAAATAATTTTGCTGAGAGGTTATATACATCTTAATGAACAACCCGTATTATTTATACCATAAATGTGTTGTCGTTTCGCTGTACTTATATTGATGATTTTACATTTGGCGCGCATGCGCGGAAACGTCAATCGGAACGTTTATAACGCCGGAAAAATATAAGCGCTACAACGCTTCAATTAACTGTCAACTCCAGTGTAGCGACCGGTACATTTGTTCAAACTAATTAAATTAACCCAGACATATTAAGTTAACCGCGCGAATAAACGAAGTTGAATACATTTGTAAATGGTTCAACCACGCAGACAAAACTGTCAAAATAACGTTTAAATTGAGGATAACGCTTGTTTGTGTGTTTGGGGGTGGTGGTAGGAGGGTGTTGGTGTGCGTGTGGCCGTGTCAACATGTGTGCATGCATGTGTGCATATAAACTTGTGCATAGACGGTATCAACAAGTATATTTCAGTGTGCATAGGTGCATCACAAACAATCAATCACAGGAGATTTCTTTGATCTTTGAATTCTGTACCTGGCAGACACACCTCAATCTTCTCCCGCATATACACAAACAACGCCTCGTTTCGGTGCTAATAACACCACACAATGACCAACGCCCATTGGTAAGGTCAATGAGAGACATCGCCACCATCGTTTTGACGACGGTGTGTACGTCATCGCCTTCCACGCCTGGCGCTATATAAGGCCTGGCTCGTGGGGCTGACATCACATCGGGGAGAACATCTCTTCAACTGACCAGTGACGTCATCGAGAGACCAACCACAATGACTCGAGCATCGACGTCTGTCTTCTTCGTGCTGTGTGCACTGGCCAGTGTGTCTATCGGTAAGAAGCTTGTTCTAGATTTTGAACGGTAAATACTCTTAGTTACTTAATTGTTCTGTACTCGAACACTGGACTTGCCTGCCCTGAAAGTTATTGACACACGACAACGTCCCCTTCTTCCGCATCACTGATCAATATTTAAAGATTAATACCAACATGGTTGGTTAAAGTTAATTTAAGTTGGAATGTTGTTACTTCAGGAAACCATATTATGCAACTGTTTCTTTAGATGTAGCTCAATAGAGTGGATGGGAATTGTTGCCAGTTGCATTAAAAATACTGACTTGTAATTATAAGATAGGTCTACGTTCCGCGTCAAATTATACACATAAAATTGCTATATTTACAGCTCTAGCGGGCGGACCGTCGAACGCATATTGTGTCGACCTTACGACGGGCAAGACGTCCGTTCTCCCGGGCAACACGGTCGACGTGAAGTGGACCAAGAAGCCGACCTCGAACGGCGGACGGTGCAACCTGCAGGGGGTGTTGAAGATCAACCCCCCGAGCTGGGCCAAGTCTGTCTCCTTCCATATGGCGTTCGAGAAGTCTAGTAAATATTCGTTCAACATTGGAGACTCTCCGACCAACAACGCCTGGGGTAAGACCGCTATATTATGTTCTTAAAGAAAACATATTCAATGAAATTACTGGCATTTTTTCACTTATTTGAATATTCCCATGTACTCGTAACCTGTGTGTTATGCGGTACATGTTACATGTTAACAAATTCAAACACCATTACCATGGCGGATTTATCCTATTTGTTATGACAATAGGTACAGTTATTGAATATTTATTCACGAAAGAAAATATAGATGATACTTCGGCCAGAACAATGTTAGTAGTGTTGTTTGACAAACAGGTAAAATAGCGTAATATAGGCCTTAGGTGATATCCGATCGGATCTGAACGTATCCTGTATGTATACGTCGTGGGTCATGTCGAAACAACAATGTGGGAGAATTTAAGAGGAAGCGAAGAAAACATGGAAGGTCATTTCATAATGTAATGTAAATGTTGTTCGGCATGCTTACGTTGTAACTTGCAATCATAACATATAGTAATTGTGCGTATTAGTGCAGTCTGTGTTTGTGTGTTTGTGTGTTTGTGTGTTTGTGTGTGTGTTTGTGGTTTTGTGAGTTTGCTATTGATGTGGGTGTGGTTGTGGTATTTGTGTTTGCGTGTGTTTATATGTTTAAAACATGTTCTGTAGTTTAGCTTGAATATAGACAAGATGCAACATATGCAGTATTATCGAATACGTTTTACTTGAACCTGTTATATTATATGTCGATGTCTCGTTACAATATGACTTGTGTCTTTACAGCTGGTGACAGTGGCACAACTCATTACGACGCCGAGATCCACAGCTACAACAACTACTTGAAGGTGTATCGTAGCGACGTCGGAGGTTCCAGCCTCATGACGT
>JAODUO010000167.1:380000-472500 GCA_025642075.2 Ridgeia piscesae | reverse complement strand
AGCTGCCACCTCACGGAGCCTGGGTAATCAAGGCTAAGCCAGACCCGCAAAAATCTTATTTATACGCGAAACGCCTGGTGACTAAATTAAAACTACAATTGATTGGTTACCTGTTCACCATGTGGCGCTGCTGTTGTGGCACACTGGTGACTATCTTTCCAAGCCAATGGCCAATGGTTTAGTGGGCTACAGCAGTATACCTCTTGCGTGGTGACATCAGATCCGTAGTGTGTTTGATGACGTTTGTCAACCTGTAGCTGCAGGCTTCGCTTTCCAAAACTTTAGCAGCACCCCTGAGATCACCATCTGCACACTCAATAAGTTAAGCTCTCAAGACTGTTCACACGTACGCCTACTCCCTTAATATAATTATGTTAAACAGAACTCCAATTGCATACTATCCTAGATTCCAAAAGAAGAATTCGGACTGCACCGCCTTGAAGCTTCAGTAAACGACAACTTCCATACGTTCGTTCATCATAGCACCGATTGTGAATATTTATGTAGGCCTAGATGGTGATACTGTAACAAGATTATTCTTGGTAACATATTACATATTTTAGATAACGATCTGTTTCGATTCCCGATGAAACATTGCCAGATGTCGATGTTTTTACAGAATACATGAAGTATATGATGAGACGCCTATAATATGAAGGTCGTGTTTGTCAACGCATAACCTGGCAACATATCAAAGTTGTTTTTCCATATATACGTTAGCAGGATGCACAATTCATATCAAGTGGTTGTCCGCATTATTAGATTAGCATCGCCACACTCGTGCATATTTGTTTTGGAAAGACTTAGCTGTACTCATCGTTTGTGTGTGTGTGTGTGTGTGTGTGTGTGTGTGTGTGTGTGTGTGTGTGTGTGTGTGTGTGTGTGTGTGTGTGTGTGTGTGTGTGTGTGTGTGTGTGTGTGTGTGTGTGTGTGTGTGTGTGTGTGTGTGTGTGTGTGTGTGTGTGTGTGTGTGTGTGTGTGTGTGTGTGTGTGTGTGTGTTGTGTGTGTGTGTGTGTGTGTGTGTGTGTGTGTGTGTGTGTGTGTGTGTGTGTGTGTGTGTGTGTGTGTGTGTGTGTGTGTGTGTGGTTGTGTGAGTGAGTGAGTGTGTGTGTGTGTGTGTGTGTGTGTGTGTGTGTGTGTGTGTGTGTGTGTATGTATGTGTGTGTGTGTGTGTGTGTGTGTGTGTGTGTGTGTGTGTGCGTGCGTGCGTGCGTGTGTGTGTTTATGTGTGCGTGTATGTGTGTGCGTGTGTGTGTGTTTATGTGTGCATGTATGTGCGTGCGTGCGTGCGTGGTGTGTGTGCGTGTGGGTGTTTCCAAGAATAAAACTGATCTAACTCTAAAAGAAAGCATATTCCAAAGAGCAGCCCTAGTCCTAATATTGGTATTAACTTAAAGGGACAAAAAGTAAATCAGAACTATATGATCTGAGCTGGACAGTTTTTTTTACAGAATTACAGGAGTATGCAATTGCTGTAAATACGATGGTTGCTTACAGGAAAGTGCCTTTTGTGTAAGTAATAGTGCAGATCTTAAAGATGATGTCATATTACATAGGGATTGTAATCACAGATCGAGCAAAACGTAGTGATAAAGTTACAACCATTGTTAAGCAATTTTGAACACGTTGCAATTGTGTGATATTTTAAAGGAAGTATTTTGAAAAGGGGCACTACAATAGTCTAGTCTATTAATACATAGCGTAGATGCAATTTAAATATCAAAATAGCATATCTATTGCACATATGCCACGCGCGTAGCTGCATATGTGTGTGCGTGCATGTGTGTGGGCGTTCGTGCGAGATTACGTTATGTATCGATTAGCTGCATATCACCACAGCACATTGTGAAATGAGTTTGTAAACAACAAACTTTCTCTGTTTCTCATTAGTGTCAGAACTGCTTGAGTCATCATCAATGATATCGCTGTCATCCGCTACCACATATTCTGCATGCTCTCTTCGGTGTTTTCCTTCTGACTGTTGCACACAGAATGACCTGAAAATGGCGACAATGAGACTGGGACATCCGAAGTGTCATCCACATTGGCAGGACTGCCATGGTCACGACAACTTCGCATACCCATGATCATGATGAATATTCAGTGGAACAATATCATATGTATTAATTACTGCATCGATAAAGTATCGCATTGGAGACATGATCACTGGCTCTGTTTGAGTTTTGACAGTCGATGGCGTTGCAATGTGACATCCGTACTGCCATGAGGGACAATGTCATATGGTGCACTAGATCCTTTGAAAGTTGAAATGTTTTGTCATCTTTTGTTTTCTCATTGCAGTACCTACATCATAGCAATTAAAACAGAATAAATCAACTTGGCATTTCGGAAAGTGTTCAGGATATCATTTTGTGTAAATGCATCTGTGGGTATTGTAACTATGCATGAGAAATCTAAATTTGATTGAATTATTCCACAGGCCCCATAAGGTTCTCCAGGGTATCCCAGACTATTTTGTTCCACAACTGTAAACAAATCTGCTTTTGCATGGCTGTTGCATGTGGTGGTGCTGCTGTATACAAGAACTCTGTATTTTATTGCATCATTCTAAGAGTAATGCTGGTGATTTGGTTTCTGTGAAGTTCCCTTGAAATTACCCACATATCAGTTTTGTGTATTTGGTATCTGTTTTCTGACTTGTCTGCTATTGCTAGCATAAACACCTCATTAAAGACAGAACCCCCACCTAAATTTGTAAAAAAAAATCATGTATTAAACGACGACGCAATGCACAAAGTTAAAATTGAAATTACGTCGTATGATACTTACAACAAGCAAAATAAAAACCCAAATGCAGATACAAATTTAAATTACGACATAATATTTAATGATATTGTGAGGGCAAAGGACAAGCATATGGCAACTAAGCTGGTGAAATTTAATAAGTATAAACATAAAAAATCTATGTGGTTTTCTTCATCAATATGGTCAAAAGTAAATGTAGAAGTTACATTTTTATTTAAATAATAACTGTATTTTTTGCTACCTTTGTATTTAATTCCTTGTGTAATGGATTGTCCTATATTTGTAAAATAATTATTAAATTTATTTGCAATATCCTTTTTATCAGTTATTTTGGTATCATTGTCTATAAACAAAAATGGTAGTTTTTTATTTGTTTGCTTTTTTGAAATAAATTCATTAATAACTTTCCAGGTATTTTTATATCGTTTTTGAATCGATAAAATCTGTTTTCAAAATAAACTTTTTTGGCTGCACGAATAGTATGTTTTAATATTGTATTATGTTTTTAGGTTTATGTTAATAATTTCATAGTTAGAAGAATTTGGATGTGTCAATTTTAGTTGTTTATACAATTTGTCTCGATATTGTATTGTGTAATCCACATAGATGTTTTATGTTTATACTTATTAAATTTCACCAGCTTAGTTGGCATATGCTTGTCCTTTGCCCTCACAATATCATTAAATATTATGTCGTAAGTTAAATTTGTATCTGCATTTGGGTTTTTTATTTAGCTTGTTGTAAGTATCATACGATTTAATTTCATTTTTAACTTTATGCATTTCGTCGTCGTTTAATACATTAATTATTTACAAATTTATGTGGGGGTTCTGTCTTTAATGAGGTGTTTATAAGCATAAAATACGGTTGATGATCAGAGAGTATTTTAATGAGAATCCCGGCAGTACTTTCCAACATAGATTGACTAAGTTTGCAAAAGAAATTATCAGTTAAAGTACCATTTGTTCTAGTAAATCTAGTAGGAAAGGTAATCTGTGGGAAAAGACTATGTGATATTAAGGAGTCAAAATAACTACTATTATATATATATCATTTTCATTTAATTTGAGCAAATTTATATTAAAATCACCTGCAAGGATTAGAGTATTTTTTACAATTGTGTTCTAATAATGACACTATGGAAGAAAATTCATTTATAAAAGCATTTAGGTTATCATTTGATGTTCGTGGAGATCTGTATATGTTTCCGATCGTTATGCTTTTAGAGAGATTACCACCATTTATTTGGACAATCAAGCCTTCCCAGTGTTCATACATGCTTAGTTTTAACTTGACCTCAGATCTGTAGTTATTGTCGACATATACGATTAGCCCTCCATTTTACTGCATGTTTTACCTTGTGCTTATACAGTCATAACCATGTCAGGAAAATTGTGATAAGTCATCATTTCCTGATGTCCAAGTTTCCTGTAAGCAAATTACATTAAATTTAAAACTGTTACTACTTAGCTCTTCTATGAAAGCCTCCAATTCATTAAATTTATAATTTATTGATTGAATGTTTGTACTTAAGACACTAAAACAAGATTTTGTTTGTTTGTGTTAGTTCGGTAAACTTGTCAGAATAATAATAGGATGATCGACGTATTAGTTGAGGTTCATAATTGTCAATAAGATTTGTGTCTAAGATATTAATTAAATCATTATTATTAATACCTCCTATATATGAAAGGAATGTTTCGTCTAACGTCATACTTTTATATAATTTTTCAATTTATTATGTGTTCTTTTTATATCAAATTTATTTGTAGTTATTCAATTTAGTATGTGTTCATAAAATAGTGATATATGTATGTCCCTATGTTTAAACTTATTAGTGGTGTAGTGTTTGTTGACGTTTAATAAAGCGATGCACTGAAAATAATTGCATAAGTGCTTGCAGAAGTGATTATGAATACAGAATGAGATAGACATCTTGTTGCTTTGTAAGTAGAACAAACTGAACAAAAGAAAAAAGATAAATTGCATCATGAAATGCAAGAGGACCTTTTCGTGGGAGAGATTATACAGTATATGTTTAGTGTTTTTTAACACGCCACTGCTTAATAATATATGTAGTAACAAAAAGGTAACATATGTAGTAAGAAAAAACAAAAATCAGTCAAATATAGAGTAATACATTCAAGCAGCAATACAAATTAAGCATTGTGTTTAAATAATAAATTTTGCATCTAATCTAATAAAACGTTATTATTATTATTATCATTATCATTATCATTATCATTATCATTATCAGTTATCATTATCATTATCATTATCATTATCATTATCATTATCATTATCATTATCATTATCATTATCATTATCATTATCATTATCATTATCATTATCATTATCATTATCATTATCATTATCATTATCATGCTTATCATTATCATTATTATCACATACATGGCTCTATAAAAATATCACATTTGGTTTATAAATATAAAATAATGTCTGCTAATTTCCATTTCAAAAAAGACCTATATAATTACCAATGCATTTAACTATTGAAAGAGAAAAGAACATAAAACATTGTTTTGTTGTGATGAATTAGAAATAACATAATATATCAATCAACGTAATTTAGATTTTGTTGACTAAAAAGGGGAAAGAACATGACATTAAAAGAAATCACTGACAGGTTCATATTAGCTAGATACCTCAAAGCAAAACACAGAAGGTTAAGATAATATAATTGTACATATCATTTTAAACAACAATATACAATCCTTTATAATTTGAAACAATAATTAATAATTAACATTGATTATAATAATTTTTCTGCCTATGATAAACATTCATATGACAGACATTGGTTCTGGTAAAGGTTCATAAGACGGACAATGTGAATGTTCCCGATCAAGAGTCATTAAGGCCGGGTTTCTGTGTTTAACGAAGATTATTAATCTCCGCCTCCGTGTTGATGACCTTTATTGTGTTTGTCAAAGTCTTTACCACACTCTTGCCATTGTAGGTCCAGCAGTCGTTGAATTTGTGGGTTTTTTCATCTGCCTTGTCGCGGCGGCAAGTGCCGCGCGGCGCTGCGTCAAATCTTCATTGACGTAGATTTGTTCGGTGCTGCCGTTTGAATTGCGTAATCGGCTCCTCGCCCTGATCACTCCGTCACGCACCGTAACTTTACTGAATCGCACAATTACGACGCGGCGCCGGTCGCTAGTGTCACTCCTCTTACCCAGCCTGTGGCAACAATAATGTCCTCCTGAGACACTGGGGGGGATAAAGGCCATTTTGGTATTGATAATCTCGACCACCTTAGCCGTAGTTTTCCTCTCCCTCCCCAGTCTCAGGAATGCCGCTAAATCTCAAATTGCCCCTACGGGAATACTGTTCTACTCTGTCACACTCACCCTCCAGTCGTTCCACCCTCTCTTCCAGGGCGGTGATTTTTTTTCTTCTGTTTCGAGCTGGGACGTCAAGTCAGCTATTGTTCGCGTCAATTTGTCAAGCTTTTCTGATAGCGCCTGCTGGTACAAAGCTGACCTTAAAGTTTTAAGCACCCCCTCGTCCTTCAGCAGCTCAACAAACCTCATTACCATCACATCAGTGTCACCGACATCACTGTCAATGACACTGGAGGGCTTTTGTGCTGTTGGCATGTTTATTTCTCGAAATTACCTTTCCTACGAAATATGCGGTCTCACGCCACGGCAGCCATCTTGGATTCAAAGAAACGACCATCGTTTCGGTAACGGGTGATGGTTATTTAACCCTATTTGAACCTGCGATGGGGCCAGCCACGGTGCCATTTACCACCACCCGAGCCATTATGTCATCGTGAATTGACCTGATGATACTGATCAAGTTTGGTGGGCATCCAAGTTTAGATAGGATGGTCCACAGGCCTTACCGGTTGGTGGTATCAAATTATTTGGTCAGGTCCATTGCGGCTCCGGTTCTGTTTACGACTTTTCTTTTGTAAATCGCGAACGGCGAAGACCATGTCCACTGTCCCTGGGTCTCTTTAGAATCCGCACTGGCTCTCTGAGACAGCACCATTCAGTAAGTGGTGTGTCATGCGGTTTAGGATGACGCGGGCCATGATCTACCCAAGAGTTCAATATTTTGGAGATCACAAAATATAATTTCTAACCAGCAAACGTGTCTCCAGACAAACAAAGTAATTATATGAAGTTTTTCAGTTAATTTGGTTTTAACATTGCAATTGCTGGATTCTGCAACATACGACACCTTCCATATATTGCGAACTTGAGCATTCGATATATTCAAATGGGAACAACTAAAAACCTCCAGTGTTGTTGTTGGTTTAGAAAATTGTCAAGAACTGCAACAACCGATCATGTTCTATCGTACAGCAATAGCAGCTCGACCAAGCGGTTGTGGTGACATATCTAACTCACTCTCACATAAATCGTAATGCGATCATACAACTAAAGCATAACTGAACTAAAACATCATGCACACGCGAACTGCAAATATGTCGACAAAACGGCCACCTGCATCGTGCGTTGTGAACTTGACAATATGATGTAGATGTTGAAACAATATGCTAATTTCTATAGTCGTTCCATTAGAATAGCACTACGAGTGACTATGGCTATTATTTGACAATTCATTCCAACTATAGCCACTACGTATGTTACACATTAACACATCAATTCAGCTGTTTAGCAGCTGGGCCGTGGCCCCAGTTGGGTAGCTAAATATTTGTGAGATGATCGCCAAGTTTCATAAGTATAGATAAGATCAGATAAGATCGCTTTATTGCCATGTGTTCACATTGTAGTTACAATAAAACATTGGAATGTGTTAATGATATTGGTTGTCTACTGGTACATTCACATGACAATACATTCACATGCACCAAACGATGATGATAAAATATACTACTACTTTAAATAAAATAAATGCATAAATAAGAACAATAAAAAGGTCCGAATAAAAACGAATTTTGTATAACATCGATAAATAATTGATACGATCTAGTAGAAATATATTAGCTTAAAATGTAAAATAAGAAATAAAATAATATAATTATACTACATTATGATAAAATATACACAGTACAAAACTCATCCTAAACTGGAATATGTGTTTGCTGCGGCTGGAAGAAAAATCCCTTCTGTTTTGACAGGGCTTGATCGGCTAAGGGCGAAAATCTAGTACGAAAGCGTTTGGTCATGGTTTTGATGGATCTGAATCGGCGACTAGATGGAAGAGGTTCAAATAGGTCATGGGCAGGATGGGATGAATCTTGAGAGATGAGAGTGGCTCTTCCTAGCAGGCGCTGCTGATACAGTATTTCAAGACTGGGAAGGTCTCTGCCGATGATTCGGGAAGCAGTTTTCACAACGCTGTATAATCTGAACGTTTCCTTCTGTGTAATCGACCGAAACCATACTGTAATAGAAAATATCAGAACACTCTCGATTACAGCTCTGTGAAAGTTGAGCATGACCTGTGTGGTCAAACCAAACGATCTTTTTGACAATATTAATTTTTAACAACATTTAGCTCCCATTTAAGATTATTAGAGATTGTAGAACCGAGAAAGTTTAAATGTAGGACAATTTCAACCGTCCTGCCATCGATCACAAGAGGCGAGGCAGAAGAAGATTTCTTTCTTAAAAATCCACATTCATTTCTTTCGTTTTATTTACATTAATTTCAAGATTGTTATCGGTGCACCAACTGGTGAGTTTGTTTACTTGATCCCGATATTCAGATTCATCAGAATTTGTTATTAGCCCTATCACTGTAGTGTCATCGGCAAATTTCTGTATTTTATTACGTATGTGACAAGATAGACTATCATATCATGTGTAAAAAGAGACTATAACATTGTGACAAAACACGGCCCTGAGGCGTGCCAGTAGATAATGTAACTGATGATGATAAGTTATTGCCTATTTTTACAATCTGTGGCCTATTTAAAAGAAAACCGAGGATCCACAGACACATGGCTTGAGGAACCCGAGACTCTGTATCTTATCAAAACGTTTTGATGGGATAATTGTGTTAAAAGCAGAGCTAAGATCAACAAAAAGGATCCTAGCGTAAGTATTTGGGCTGTCGAGATGTTGAAGAACGTAAAACAATCCTAGAGCGACAGCGTCGTCAACAGATCTATTGTTGCGATATGCAAATTGAAATTGGTCAAGCAATGGATCGATAATTGATTTCAGAAACTGCAGGACCAAACGGTCGAGTGTCTTCATGACTACAGAAGTCATGGCAACAGGCCTGCAATCGTTTAAACAAGAGGCTGTAGATTTCTTGGGAACAGGAATGATAGTTGACTTTTTGAAGCAATGATGGATTTTACATTGGGAAAGAGACACATTGAATATGTATGTGAATACACCCGACAGCTGGTCGGCACACAGTTTAAATAAACATGGAGAAATGTCGTTCGAACTTTAATTTAGTGATCCGTTGCCCGTACTAGGTATACGCAATAGAATACATTTATGTCACATCTACCGTAAAGGTATGACATGATATGCATACAAAGTCATGTTCTTATCCGGCTTATCACAAGTTAGTTGGCTGAAAACGTGGGTTGCAAAGTTAGTCTAACGACATAAATTTAGGACTTAACCAAAACAGTCTAAGGACTTTATTCGAATATCAAATAATTGTATAAAATTGCTAGTACAAAGTGTTACTAACATATAAAACTATTTACTTATAAAAGAATAGAATGCCTCACATCACATTTAGACGAAAACCGGCGAGACGATGGAGAGACGAACTAGACGACCATTGGAAGGGTACCATCTGGCAGAGGATAGCGCAAGATAGGCAGATGTGGAAGCAGCATGCTGAAGCCTTCGCCTGCCGCGGCGGGGTGGAAGGGTGGAAGTTCAAAATTAGGGTCAAGGGCAAAGCGCCCCCCTAACGGATAGTTGATGAACTGGTGGTGCCCCTAGCGGACAGGTCACGAACTACTACTGTCCAAATGCGTGCGTCTTATTTAAAAAAATGGTCAAAGGACATGTAGCGCCCCTTGACGGATATGTGGTGAACTACAAACTAGGTCAAAGAACGAGTGGAGCCATCTGACGGACAGTTCGTAAACTAATACTGTCAAAATTCGTGCGTCTTATTTTGAGAATTATGTCAAAGTAGTGTAGCGCCCCTTGGCGAATAAGTGGTTAACTACAAACTAGGTCAAAGAACGGGTGGAGCCATCTGACCGACAAATCGGTAATTAATACTGTCCAAATACGTGTATCTTATTCTTGAAATTTGGTCTAAAAATAGTGCCACACTGGTGGAGATGTCATCAACTACATAATTGGGCCAAGATCAAACTTCAGGATCAGTTCCTTGCCATCGCGGACCCTAAGTATGTACCTATATCTGGACAGATGGATAAGATGCAAAGTGGTTATTGATTAGGGCTAAATTGTTCTAATTAATTTAGTTAAGGTTTGCGATAGTTGGAATTGGATAAGATGTATCTATAGTTTGGAGTAATTACGGTTATCTTAATATGTATTTTCTTCCACCATATTTTTGATAATTAATATTCAGTAACGCGATAGTCAAGTGTAATTTATCTTCTTGATCGACGTGAATGCCCGTTTCCCGCGTCCACGGTAAACACAAATAATGTCGCAAGTAGGTACATATCCGGAAATGACGTGAATAAAGTCAACAGGTTTCGCGCATGTCCATTCTGCATAGTGAGCAACCGAGGACGGGACGTGCTGGATCAGGAGTCACCAAACAAACGATATTTTGTAAGTGATAGCTTCATTTTAATTCTATTCAACGGCAAAAATATATAAAATAATAATAGGCCCTATATTGAGTTACTTGTCTGGGTCATTGTTTACAATATGACGACAATACTGAACCGTTTCGATAGCGAAAGGCTGAAGTTGTGCCTATGTGGCGAAGAGCAAATATATGCTCTCATATGTTACCACTGCGAGTTCATCACATCCATGAAGTACTCACATCCATGATGTAGTCAAATATCAGTTTCTGTCAATAGTAGTTCAATATTAATAATATTCATACAAGTCAATCAGTGAATTTAACTAAATCTAATACAAACTAAACCATCCCAGAAACTTTGATCGCGAACTGTTCTAACCACATTCAGATTCTATTCATTTTCGTGGTTTAAAATAGATTCATCTTCAAGGTTGCTACGAAACTATGTTCCCGTATGATCTGTAAATTGTGATAGGTTCACATCAATTCGACCTAGCTTGAACTCTGTCTCAAGACGGCAACAATGACCTCACCTCCATATGCAAATCTCACGATTAATTGTATTAGCAAATCATATATTCTATTGAAACCGTAGTATGAAAACCATGTTTTGTTTCACGTCAACACCTTGATATTTCACCTTACTAACTTCTGATTACTTCAACAAAATTGATTTACATAGACAATAACAGTATTCCTGAAAATAAAATTAGTATTACACACATACACAACGCAAACAACTTCACCTGTAGTCAAAACAGTTTGCATTGTGTTGGCCAGATGGCGCCAAATTATACATCATCATCTAACCATACGCCTGATGGCAGAACCATAACGTAATATTTCTGTATAATAGCAATAGTAAGCCTTAGTCATTGGCCAGATTAAATGCTAAATAAACCATTTCGTTACAATAACGGGTAGAGTGGGGTGAAGTGGGATGAACAACGTAACCAAAGGTATAGCGTATTGCCTCTAGGCATGGTTCACCACAATTAACTTGTAAATATATTATGCAAAATTCATCTAAATAACACTAGCGGGACAAGACACTGTCTTGCCCAGTGGGCAATAAGCCTGTGTTGCGCCGTTGCTGTTTTGTCAAACATGGCTATATAGTATGCATGTACATATACATAACAAATTGTATGTGGGCAATTATTATAATAATAATTAACGTTTAGCTTGTTTACATAGCGTTCAGACATTATGTTCTGGGCAGGAATGACGGTGAACTATAATGTCGTCTGGCATTGCGAGGTGCATACGCAACATTGTTGCTATTCATTTATAATCTTCTATTGGGGTCGAATTTTCATCACAACGTTCTTGAGCGAGTAATTGTGACCGTGCCAGTGTAACCAAACAATCCCTTCGCAGTACTGAGTGTTTGCGCCACGGAGGTACAATCCATTTAGGTTTGCATTGTGACACCCGTTGTACCACCAGGCTCCCTTGCAGTCTTGAGCACAGCCTCCTGCTCCACCCCACTTGTCATTGTTTCTATCACGCGTGCTGAACGCCATGCCGTTATGATACCTGAGCGAATCTCCTGAAACACAAACAACGTCACATACAGAATCGTCAACTCTGAGGATACCAAGTGCGCATGATCTCTGTCAAGCTGTCACTTTGACAACAATGGCGACAACGGATATAAACAGATATATGAATTACACCCCTGCTGCGGCATGGCATCTCTTAAGGCAATGATACTGCATACCGGCCTCACACTAGCCACGTTCCAACAGGTGTTATAAAACTAATCTGAATCCAGAATTTCAACAAAGTATGCCACGAAATAGACACTTTCAGGCAGCCATTTTGTATCGCTTGTTGGAATTTATGGTAAGTGAAAGCACAAAATCAAATTAAAATATCTTAATTTATCCCACATGGGGATATTCTCTTGTGGTATTCGACAAATGAAAGCATTGATAACTAAAGTATATTATAGACGAGAGTGCAACAAATATATATAAGAACAGGTAAATGCAGCTTTTAAGAAATATGGACTATTTATCATCATGTCATATCTAAAATGGATCCAGAGTAAACAATGATAATGTCATGAATATATCAATTCTACGCATGATACAATAGGAAACGTAATTAGTATTAACGGTATTATTATTTGTATGATACATACTCTTACTCAATACTGCCATAGTTAGATTTCCACATCAATTGAATTAAAGAAATTTTCGCATTCGTGCACCAATAGAAAAATACTGTATACCATAGAATAATGCAATACAATTATATTATTCAACTATTATTGTTTCACGTGCACCATTTCTGTCTTCGTTCGATCATGTTTATAAACGTTGGGGGAGTGGTAACGCGGATGAGCAACAGTTATCCGACATGGGGGAGGGACGGCGGTTCGACTCCAGCTGCCGATCTTTCGTAACTTAGTCACGTCACGCAGTTTGAAGGAAGGAACCATCTAGCCTCGAAACGTATTCCCGTCTCCTCAGTTTGCGGGCACGTCGCTTCGGGACTCGCTCGAGGCGAGGTCAAGTGTCATCGAAAACGCGTTGCGAACGAGTCTCCTCCGTGTGCAGGTAGAATTTGCGAGGGAGATGTTTCCCTGATCCATCAAGAACTGCTCAATCTAGTGGTATTTCGTATCGATTTTAACTGTGTCTAACTAAGACTACCCTAACCCTACCGTGTTGCCCCCGCCTTTATTTAGCTTGCACAATTGATATTCCTTCCGCATGATAAGGCTTGTTATAAGAACATAAATATAATTTAAAATATGCATCGTAATCACCCGCTGTGCCGCTGTAAGATCCCACGGTCATTGTGTACTTGTTGTCTTCGCTTGCAACTGCGAAATTCGCGTATTCCGCAAATCTGGTTCGTCCTTCAAAATCAACCAAGTCGACTCTGAGAGTGTATTTCTTCTGTGCAGTGATAGCGTGCAGGTTGTCGTTTCCTGGAAAACACGGGAGGCTTTTTGTATAGATTATACACAACACTTACCCGACGACCATCAGTATGCAAAACACTGTTATAGTGGACAAACAAACACTGTGTTTTATAAAATTACGTAATCACAAATGTGATGAAATATACTATATGCATTATTTTCTTAGTTGAAACGCAACATCGAGAACCAATATTATTGGTAAAACGTGCTGTGGTTGTTTTAAGTTTCCGATAGAACAGTTCTGTTGATTATATATAATCACTAAGTCTTTTAGTTTTCAAGCCATAAGATTTATTGTAGGCTGTTTTTGCAGTGGTAACTCATTTGGCTAATATGTCCATATTATAATTCTTTTGGATCGGGTCTTGATGACTGATATATTGTTTTATTTTACCTGTTAATATTAACTGTGAATTACTCATCAGGCTATTCTTCTTTGTGAATCGCAGTTGGCTTATGCTCAATACCCAAGTGAGTGTGGGTGTGAAGGACGGTTTCAAATACCTGCCCAAAATACTTCGATGACCTGTAATGCCTGACTATTCGAATGCAATGTTAATTACGTTGACCCACCAAGCCAAAAGTTCCGAATAGGGTCGCCAAATCCCTCCTTGTAACTCTTCCAATCGCGGTTGAAGTCGGTCGTGCTGTCGACACGACGTTGGAACACCTGCCACGGACAAATGACACAAACGTAAGATATGATAATATAACGATTAGTGTGTTGCTTTGCAATTGGCACTGCAAGTATTAAATCATCAAACAATACAAGGACGTTTCACAGGAGGCAAACAATTATCTTCACTTGATTATTCTTCTGGCCAGTCTCGCTAAACCAAACCATACAGGGTTATGCAATAAATACGACAGTTTTGTTACTATATTTGTATTTATACATAAGCCGAATTGTTGTCAACACGTGAACTCTTTGAACCACACAGGCACGTGTACGGTGTGGGATGGGGCCCACTTTTCAGCGTGGGGGGACAGCATAGGAATTGTCCTCTCCCCCACTTTTCAGCTCAGAAAAATTGCGAGGCATATAGCCTGACTCATCACTCCTCTCTCTTAAAAGCCGCTACACAAGACTAGCTAGACAATAAACTCGCGATATGAAGTTCCGTCCACCCATTAGAAAATCGACTAGATAAATTGCTTGGCTGGCCACACCGCGCAACTTGATCTTACTTTAGTAAAATATCATTATGCCGGGCTGCGCCGCTGCCGGGCACTATCAGTTTGGAACCTTGTGTTGATATTATTTATAGGCTCTAGCCATCAAGCACATTGTAAATGATGACATTTGTGTTGCACTTTCACCCCTCGCCTGCTTGATGCTTATCGCCTACAGCAGAAGCGGCGGATTCCTGCACTTTGTGTAACTTATTCCCATTTGAGTGATGACAAATTTCTTCGCCAAAATGTTGGAAGATCTACACAGCATGGGCGTCGATCGGTGGGGGACGAGGGGGACGCGTCCCCCCACTTTTCAGCCTAAGGTGGTCAGCACAAGAAATTTCCTCACACTTGTTTTAGTTCATACAACAAATTTAAAGGCATAAATAACGATTGATTGATCACTCCCCTCTCTTATAAACTCTACATCGGTCTAGTAGTAACATTAATAACAATTATACGAGTTAAGATATAAACTTCCGACTACCTAGTGGAAAATCACTAGATAAATTGCTTGGTTGCCCGCAGCCCGCAACTTGTTCTTAGTCCAGTAAATATTCATCATGCCAGGCTCTATCATTTTGAATCCTTGTGTTGATATATTAATAGGCATTAGCTATCAAACACATTAAAGATGATAAATTTGTGTTTGTCCTGTCACCCCTTGGATTGCAGCCTGGCAGCCTTGTGGGTATTTATATCGCCTACAGCTGAACCAGCGGATTCCTGCACTTGTGTAATTTGATCCCATTTTGAGTGATGACAAATTTCTTTGCCAAAAGGTGGGTTTGGGAAGTCCCACAGAGGCATTCCTGTAACCTCTGCGTCGTGTCACTCTATGAATCAGGCAAGCAGTGTTGGGTCCAAAGTCTACCCCCGCCCCAAAATGTTCAGTGATTGGGGCGGGCCATGGCCCCTCTTCAAATACATATGTTGCCAACATAACTATTTTAAATAGCATAACATAAAGGCCTTTGTTTATTTTAGAATTAGCATCAGACCAACAATGAATTATGTTTTATATTTACAAATATATATATATATATATATATATATATATATATATATATATATATATATATATATATATATAATATATATATATATATATATTAATTGGTCCCCCTACTTTTAAAACCGGATCGACGCCCCTGCACACAGGCAACTGAAAGTATCGTTATATAAAATAGAAATTAATAAACCTAGTAGATTTAATAATAATCTACTCGACCGGATAGCTTCCGTTTATGTCCACAGTATACAACAGTCCATATAACGTATCTAAGCGGCTCTATGCAAGGAGACAATGCGGTGAAAAGTTATACTCTTTATATGTGTTCTATGTGCAGCATGTCATATAGGTCGCATACACGCGTGTACCACATGGATCATAGGGAGTCGTGTTCTTTAAAAGTTTCTTTCAAAGTTAACGTCGCAGAGTTGGCCACCAGCCAACAGCGATAAACAAATTACTGCTTTGGCCGAATATGATGCGACGTGGTATATGTGGCCAACTTCGATTCAGCTACGCGAATAATCCAAGTACCAATTGAACACCCAAGATCAGTTGCTCACACTGTAAAAACCCACCCGCTTAATATTTAAGGGTGTGTATAGTATAGCGTTATTAGTCTAGAAAGTATTACTTAACACAGAGGCAAAACCAGACCAAGGCCAAAAGCGGACACAAAGCCCCGACGAATTCTAAAGATGTTTACTCCACTCGAGGCTTCAATGGAAACCCATCCTGGACCACACCGGCGAAGCGGATCTTAATGGTTATATATTACCAGCGAGTGATTTACTGAACATTGACTAAATCCTAGCGGAGACAGTTTGGACAAAGGTTGAATTTGTATAGATTTGCAGGTGTTTCTCGAGTACGTGATAACGTTAAACTAGCGTCCTTGGGCAAACCTTGCGACCGGAATTGTTAATTACACATGCGCACAAGATGCACTCTGGTTAATTAACGGTTTACAATAAAAGGATAGAGCGTCGCTTTAATCGACAGAGAGATGAGAGAGCGGAGATCGAGAGCGACAGAAGATGCTCGCGACTCTCCCTCCTTTTGGCTATCTAAATTAAAACATGAGTATGAGACTGAAGCTCATACTTATCGAGATTATCAAAATTACCGGCATGTATTTAAAATGTTAAATTGTAGGAGCGCTGTAGTGGACTGGCAACAGACACGCAGTGACTTCGATGTTACTAGCACTATGTTAAAGTCTATTGCCAACGCAATGTATATCTTTTGAAATTATGTATACGAACGTGAACTTCAAATTGTGAATAAAATATCCGAGATCGAACCTGGAACGAGCGTCTGTCACTTTACCCTGAATCGGGGGTTAAACCGATTCTGGCGAGCGCACACGAGAGGAACGACATACACACCAACGCACACACACTCACACATATCATGCGGAGTAACTTCCCCCGCGCACGCGTCCCAAGGGGGGTCGTTCTCTACAACACGGCCATTCTTGACCTAGATTAACAAGATGAATGTTCCGCCGACTTCGATTGAGCAACGCGCGTAACTCGAATAACTGGAGTAACCCGAGTAATCCGAGTAACCCGAGTAACCCGAGTAACCCGAGTATCAATCGAACACCCAATATCACTTGCTAAGGTGACCCTTCTTGACATAGATAAACAAGGTCAATCTTCAAGTCCAGTTCCCGAGGCAACCGCGGTTTGGAGAGGATTCACTCGAGTAACTGGCGTAATTAGCCCTGACAGCCAATAGTGAACATAGGCCCCTACTGCACAAGAAATTAGTTAAACATTACACGACACAATCATTTAAATATGCATTAAAATCACCACATTCTATGAATTATATTTTAACACAAAGAAGATGAATATCATCATTTACACACTGAACAATCGGTGTTCATTTGGATTACCCTCATGGTACTGCGTGCGCAGCGTAAACCGGATACCACGTTAGGGTTACGCAAGTTACTCGAGTAGGCCAATCGAAGTCGTCCTTCAAATCTGCTACCGGAGGTAACCGCGGTTTGGAGTGCATTAACCCATGTAGCTGAGGTCATTAGCGATGAGAGCCAATAGTGAACGTAGGCCCCTACTACAGAAGAAATGAATAACTCAGACGCAAACCCTCAGATAAGAAGTGCGGGCGTGCGGGCGTGCGGGCGTGCGGGCGTGCGGGCGTGCGGGCGTGCGGGCGTGCGGGCGTGCGGGCGTGCGGGCGTGCGGGCGTGCGGGCGTGCGGGCGTGCGGGCGTGCGGGCGTGCGGGCGTGCGGGCGTGCGGGCGTGCGGGCGTGCGGGCGTGCGGGCGTGCGGGCGTGCGGGCGTGCGGGCGTGCGGGCGTGCGGGCGTGCGGGCGTGCGTGTCCGTCCAACATTACTATATGCACAAATAACATGACGTCAGCGCAACTGGACTTGTAGGCCAACTTCAATCCACCTACTTGGGTTATAAGCGTACTGCCAACGTAGTATCCGATACGGACATGCACGTACTTGCACATACACACGCACGTCTTATCTGAGGGTTTGCGTCTGAGTTATTCGCTGATATTCAACTTATTGCAATTGTCAAACTGTACTGAAATGCTAGCTTTATGTTAGACTTTATACATACGACATTAACATTGATAATGTGGCAGTCGTCGACAACACGTCGTTGCGAATGTAACGCAGTCATGCGTGACCAGTGCACGACCTCTGTAAACTACGCTGTCCAACAAACCGTGGCTTGATTACGTAGTTTATTGCTGCTACTAAACTACCCTTTCTATCGCAGTTTCACTCGCTTGGGCTGAACTCCCATCGCTGGACAACTGCCCGTGGCCTCTGAGGGAGAACAGTTGGTCAACGATTCTTTCTACTACCCCTTGCGACACATACCCCCTAATCCAATTGTTGCTCAACCTACAAACTGCGACGAGTTTCAGCAAAAGTTACAGTGACCTAAAGGAGAATTTGGAGCGCATGTTCACGTGTGATTGAGTTTTAAATGCACAAAGCGGTATGTTCAAATCAGTAAATAAAGGGAATGTGCAAGTAAAACTTACCGACCAACTTTCTCCATCTGATGTCATGTCACACCAAATCGCAACCGTTCTATCCGCCAGACTGATGTTGTACACGCCACTTGTCGACTTGCCAATACTCCGCAGGTCAGCGCAGTCGTGGGCGCCATGTCCACTGAACTCCGCCCGATCCCGTAACCTGAAAGTATTAAAGAGATGTAGTTACGGACGGACGGACGGACGGACGGACGGACGGACGACGGACGGACGGACGGACGGACGGACGGACGGACGGACGACGGACGGACGGACGGACGGACGGACGGACGGACGGACGGACGGACGGACGGACGGACGGACGGACGGACGGACGGACGGACGGACGGACGGACGGACGGACGGACGGACGGACGGACGGACGGACGGACGGACGGACGACGGACGGACGGACGACGGACGGACGGACGAGACGGACGGACGGACGGACGACGGACGGACGGACGGACGGACGGACGGACGGACGGACGGACGGACGGACGGACGGACGGACGGACGGACGGACGGACGGACGACGGACGACGGACGGACGGACGGACGACGGACGGACGGACGGACGACGGACGGACGGACGGACGGACGGACGGACGGACGGACGAGACGGACGGACGGACGGACGGACGGACGGACGGACGAGACGGACGGCGACGGACGGACGGACGGACGGACGGACGGACGGACGGACGGACGGACGGACGGACGGACGGACGGACGGACGGACGGACGGACGGACGGACGGACGGACGGACGGACGGACGGACGGACGGACGGACGGACGGACGGACGGACGGACGGACGGACGGACGGACGGACGGACGGACGGACGGACGGACGGACGGACGGACGGACGGACGGACGGACGGACGGACGGACGGACGGACGGACGGACGGACGGACGGACGGACGGACGGACGGACGGACGGACGGACGGACGGACGGACGGACGGACGGACGGACGGACGGACGGACGGACGGACGGACGGACGGACGGACGGACGGACGGACGGACCCTGATCGACCGACCGGTTTTAGCTCTAACTCACTAATAATGAGAACTTTTGTTCCTACATCAAATACGCCAACCGTTTCATTGTGAGATATATGACAAACAATCTGGGAAAATACTTCTCGAAACATCAAAATATTTATTGATGGCAAATACTCTTTGATACCAATACACATGTAGACACCCATTTTGGATGTTACTGCCATACCGCGGCAGAAGTTAAAACAATTCGACCATTAGGAAACCAGGAGTAGTTAAACTATACATACTCTCTTCCAGTCTCGTCAACAGTTTCTCTTGCAGAGCCACCGTCTCGTTGAGTGTTGCCCATTGCCTTTGTTCCTCCTGGTTCTGTTTTCGTTGCTGTTCAATGGTCTCATCGAGTGTTGTCATTTCTCTCTGTTGCTGTTCCACTGTCTCTTTGAGCGTTGTCATTTCTCTCTGTTGCTGTTCCACTGTCTGTTTGAGCGTTGTCGTTGCTCTCTGTTGCTGTTCCACTGTCTGTTTGAGCGTTGTCGTTTCTCTCTGTTGCTGTTCCACTGTCTGTTTGAGCGTTGTCGTTTCTCTCTGTTGCTGTTCCAACGAGTCTTGTTGTCGTTCGACGGTGTCCTGGAGTCGGTCCACTAAAGGCGTCAGAGCATCCATGTCTTTGTCGTCGTCGTGACAATGATTAGTTGTACACTGCGACACGACTGGTGCTCGGTGCAAGACACTTGCCACAGCACACACCGCCAGCAGAAACCACGCAGTTGTAGACATGATTGTACAAGTTCGTTGACTGCTACGTCTTCACCGTTAGGCAACTCTGGGTTGCAATGTCAACCCACTTCACTTTGTTCGATCACCCCGTCATTTCGAACCAATCACAGGGAATGACCTAGTCGTGGGAAATCCCCGTGAACTTACATCCTGGTCGGGTGCTTTATCGCGCAAACACATATCAACAAAGTGCAGAACAAAGCCAGCAAGACCCTTGGTTTACTCAAAAGAATGCTGAATGCGGCGCCACCGCATGTGACACAAAGGGCATAAGAGGTACTCGTACACCCTTTGGCTGTCACACGCTCGATGCTCGAGTTTGTTACATGCGCCTGGGCACCGCATACAAACGACAGGCATTCAGTACAAAGATCCGCTCCGCTGCGCGGTTTGTCACTGGTGATTACCGCAGAACTTCATGGGACACTGATATGTGTACTAACGTAATGTGGAACTCTTTGTAGACACGACAGCGCATAAGAGATGTCAATGTCACTATGGGGTTGGTCGCAAGATGGCGTAAGGTGGTACATGTTTATAGTTCACTGCTCGTTAAAATGTTATTCTGTAATCCAAATTCTGCATTGATGTGTTTGACATTAATGTAGTTTTATGACCAACACATAGTTTATTTGGATTCACAGAAACGAATTCGCTGAAATTGTTTATTTGTAACATTGCGGGCGATAATACAGGCCGATATCATTTTCTTTGCGCCAGTACAGTCACCATACAAAGACAGGGGTAGCCCTTATAAACTGTTGACTAACAGGCCTTTCAAGACGTTTCTTTATATCCAGAATCGCCCTGGGGGTGAACACATCTGAAAGTGTCGTTGCACGGGCACTAAACGTCTTATTACCTTGCACAGGCTTGCTGAGCGCGACGAATTAAATGATCTGTATTTAGCCTTTTTATTTATTTATTTATGTATTTAGCCTTTTGACCGATTTGTATAACGATTGTGATTACTGTTTTTTTTTTTTAATTTATTCAATTTGTAGTCATAAGGAGTAAATATCAGTTTTTAAATTATCTTAATAAAAATATATAAATAAATAATAAACATAAAATATATAAATAAAGTCTGATATGGCTCCGTGCAAGCGACAGCTTAAAACAAAACGGCACTTGGTTTGCAATAACTGCTAGAGATGGGTCGATTTTGCGTTGCCTGGCTGCACAAAACAATGGGCAGAGACCAGAGAAGACGGATTTACTTCCCGGTGTATGGGATGTTCGAGGGTGGAATGTCTGATGAAGGAAGTGTATAAGCTGACAGCTGTGGTGAAGGAGATGGAGGAGAAACAAAACATGAAAATTGATAGCATAGAAAATGATGACAGGGAGGGAGTTCGGAATACTGTGACACAGAAAGAGCAGAGTTGTGAAATAGAGACAGAACAAAGGAGACTGAATGGAGGGTAGGTGACATGTATGAAAGAATAAGGGAATGAGACAAACAGAGAGGAACGACGGAAAAGTGTCCGACAGAGGAAATGTAAACGGGTCAGTGGGATAGAACAACATGCAGCAAGACTGTAGAGATCGGAGGAAGGGTTTGAGATACAAGTGATGAACCGGTAGCTGTTAATACTGTTGAGGAACAATAACTGATAGAAGGCAGGAGCTATGCAGACGCAGTAGTTAAGGGGAAAGAGAGGACATTGCGAGTGGTCATGGGGTATTGTATTGACAGGAAGCTGGACAAGATCATAAACAAGGGGGATGACGTGACGGTATGTCTACCAGGGGCATAGATTGAGGATGTCACAGAAACAGTAGGACAGGTGATGGGTAACGGCCACGGGGGATCCATTCTTGTGCATGTGGACACAAATAATCCTGAGAAGGAAGGTACGACAGCCATTATTGAGAAGTACAGAAAACTAGTCTGCACACTGAAAGGGGTACGCGTGGGGCAGATTGTGTTATCGGGAATACTTCCGATAATGGGCAGCAGAGGAAAATACTACAAGAACTGTAGAAGTATGGCCATCAACACATTACTACATAAGTTATGTATGGTGAAGGAATCGGCTTGGCTGACATGACGGGCTACACTTATCGGGAAGGGGAGCAGCAGTTCTGGGGAGCGAGTTCATAAGGTGCATAAATGAAGACACAGGCACAGTTGAGTCTTTAAACTAGGTGCACAAGGGGGATACATAGAGCCACTTCAAGAAACCTATACAAACAAATCTACTAGGACACAATCACAAAATATCAATAACAATGAACGTAAATGTATATGCTTAAATGCCAGAAGCATAATAAATAAGAGAAGTGACCTAGACTTCATGATAACAGATATATAACGCGATATATTAGGCATCACAGAATCATGGACACATAAAGACATGGTTGATGCCGAACAAATACTCTCAGGTTATGTAATGTTTCGAAAAGACAGACAAGAGAGAAGGGGAGATGGGATCATTGTGTATAGTAAGGATTCCATAAAAGCTTATTAAATACATAAAAGGAAGCAGAATGCGAAGAAGCAATTTGATGCAATGTAGCAAACTCAACATTAACGATAGGGCTAATTTATCGTAGTCCTAATATACGACAAGAGGATGATGAAAAATTGCATAATGCAATAAATGAGATTAGTAAAAGTAAGACAGAAAATTATAGACCAGTGAGCTTAACATCAATATTATGCAAATTATTAGAAACATTTATTAGAGACCACATGGCAGATTCTTTTGTAAAAACAAATTAATAACTGGATCTCAACATGGGTTCCTAAAATCTAGGTCTTGTCTAACCAATCTCTTATGAAATATTAAAGCTAATTAGAAGGAACATTACATATATGGAGAAGACATTAATCGTACCGTTGTACAAGGCAATAGTTAGTCCACACTTGGAATATTGCATTCAGGTACGGAGGCCATGTCATAAGAAAGACATTGATAAACTAGAAAGAGTTCAATGGAGGGCAAACCATAATGGGTTTAGAGTGATCAAAGTTTGTCCCTAATTACTTCAGAAAAAGTGTCCTTACGCAAGTTAATGCTAGTAATGGGAACAGTATAATGTACAATATGCCCCGGGGCTAATCGTAATCACCCGTTGTGCCGCTGTAAGATCCCAGGGCCAACCTGTACTTGTTGTCTTCGTTGGCAACTGCGAAATCCTTGTATTCCGCGAATCGAAAGTCGACTTAGAGAATAATTATTCCGTGCAGTGATGGCGTGCAGGTTGTCGTTCCCTGAAGAAGAAAAAACAGGATATTTGCGTATTGCTTGTACACAACATTTACCCGACGACCATCAGTATTAGTTTCAAAACCATTACCCGTGTCTTGTCATTTTGCGTAATCACAAATATGAGGAAATATAATAATTACACATTTTCGCTGTTTTTATCTTAACTTAAACGCAACTGTGAATTTAGCAAATATTTCTTGTAAAACTATGTTATGGTTGTTATGTGACTGTTGTGTAGTTTCTAAATAGCCATTACATATTTTAATGTTCTGGTTACACAATACTTAATATGGGCTGTCTTTTGCTGTGTAGAGAGTATGAGTAATTCGTTTTGCTGTCTTGCTGTATAAAGAGTATAAGTAATTCATTTTGCTGTCTTTTGCTATACAGACAGTATGAGTAATTCATTGTGCTGTCTTTTCCTGTATAGAGAGTAAGAGTAATTCATCTTGCTGTCTTTTGCTGTATAAAGAGTATGAGTAATTCGTTTTGCTAATGTGTCCATAGTATAATTGTCCTGGGTCGGGTGTTTATGATGTTTGTATTGTTTTTATGTTACTTGTTAACGTTAACTGTGAATTAGTCTTATGAGCGTATTCTTCATTGTGTATGGCAGTTGGCTTATGCTCATTACCCAAATGAGTATGTTGGTGTGCAGGAGGTTCTCAAAGGCAAGTCAAGTCTAAAACACGGTGAATACCTTCTATTGCATAGCTACAAGAATACGAAGTTAATTGCGTTGACCCACCAAGCCAGAAGTTCTGGGGGTTTAAGGTGGGGGGGGGGGCCCCCCCCCAAAACATGAAACTATTAGCTCATTAAAGTAATAAGTGGGTGGTTTGCCAATTTGCTTTTCGGGTTGGAACATAAAAACAGGGCCATGAAATATAAATTTTACAATTCGCAAAAAATTAGTTTATACTGTAATTCTTTTGCTTTAGGAATAAAACGGGCAGAAATCGTCAATTTTACTTTGGACGTAAAAACTTTTAGCTTGAGGACGTGAACTTTTTAAACCAAAGTTTCAGAAAAATTTACACAAATTTTTGCTTTCAAACCATTAGTTTGTGGGGCGTAATAGAACTAACCGGGACCGGTTATTTTTAAAAACATTTTAATTCCCTTTCCATTGATGTAAGCGGTATCTCCCGCGACCGTTTATACTTACACTTTTTTTATACTTTTTATGTTTTCTACATATGCAGTATGTCATATAGGTCACATACTCGCGCGTTCACACACGAGTCAAAGGGAGCCTTGTTCTTTCCGGGGCAAAGATGGCCACCCAAGCCTACATCGAATGAACTGATTACAGCCTTGGCCGAATGCAACGCGATGTGTTACCTACAAGTACCTTTGTGTTGATGTCATGTCTTTTTGGAAATGTTGATGTTGGACGAACACACACAGACGCACGCACGCACGAATGCATACACGCACGCGCGCACACGCACTTTATAAATATATAGATATGATTTCGGATGTCGCGTATCTGTGTCAATCTGAGCGAGTGAACCGCGCTGTCCAACACACCGCGGACCTATTCACGCAGGTTACTGCTGCTACTACTGGAACAATGACCGCTGATGGAACATGGGACATTTACCTATGATATGACATGGGACAGCAGAGATGTGGGACACTTGCATTCAGTGTGTTTATTTTATTACATTTCCCCAAGGAATATCCTGGCGGGAGAAAGTCAACAGGAAGTGACGTCATCAAGCCACGTGATCTTCATCAACCAATCACCGATCGAGAAAGTCAACCGGATGTGGATATCAACCAATTACCGACCGGGAAACTAAAGTGACGTCAACAAGTATCGTGACCGGACCCGGAAGTCACAGACCAGAAAACAAAATGGCGGATCACGACTCTTCAAAAGCGTAACCAACCGCACACCGGTCTACTTTCTCGATCAATGATTGGTTGATATCTACATCCGGTTTATTTTACACCTGTGTTCGTATCAAGTGGGGTCATCCGGTGACTAACCGTGTATTACAAGACGTGGTAGACTGGTTAGCGTGTACTGCGGCAGGGTATGTATGGCGGGAAGTGTTCATTTTTGACTAGACTATGGTTTGCGTGAGTGCGCTTGGTGTGTAAATACATAGGAAACGACAACACAACAGGCTGATATCTATTTCCGGTTTATTTTACCCATGGGTTCGGCGACTAACCGTATGTTACAAGACGTGGTAGACTGGTTAGCGTGTAGTGCGGTGGTGTATGTATGGTGGGACAATTTCGTTTTTGACTAGACTACGTTTGTGGGAATGCGCGTGGTCTGTAAATATATAGAAATTGACAACACAACGAGAAGAGAATCATCGATTGCACACATTTTTTTATATCGACACGTACACCTTATACAACCCCGCCCCTCATTTTTATGACCGTGACGACTTACGGGTGAATAAAACAGCGGGGCGACTTACGGGTGAGTCAACACCACGCCAGCGGCTCATTGATGTAACGAAAATAATAAAACTTACGGGTGAATCAACACTACTTCAGCGGTCCAAGCTTACCGGGGGAGTTAACACCGCTCAATCGGCTCTATTCTGAGAAATGATGGTGTTTGTATGTCTATGATTAAAGCTATGTGCAATCAGCGCCAAAGGAATATACAATAGTTAACAGCCAAATCAGTTCGGTAAATGTCGTTAAGTGTACATTACGTCAGCGAAACAGAACGAAAGTGATACAAACCGGGCGACTGTTATATTGTGTCCGGCCTCAAACATTTATTCAGTCGAATACACGACAATCGTTAGCGACCAAACAGTGCCAAACAAGTTAGCGAACATCTTCATATGTACATTACGACAGCGAAAAAGTAAATAAACGATGCAGTATTGTCCACACACGTTAGAAAGAGGGCTTTCAAGTGTCTTGTCGTCGTAGGTCCACTCCACACAGTGATCGTTCAGAAACTTGCGGAACGTTGTGTGCAGTAGGTGGTAGACCATACGAGTTGAAATATTCTCCGTGGTCACCGTCGATGTAGAGAACGATCCAGTGTTGACCGGGTTTATCAGCGTCGTGAGTATTGCAAACGAACGCCGTTCGACATGCACCGATCTTCGTTGGAAGTTCGTCTTTGGCGACGACGTTACGGACGATGTTCTTGGTTATTGAGTCGAGCGCCAACACCCGCTCGATCTGCCTCGTGTCCATCAATAGTCGTATACGACGTTTCTGTTTTTGTCGATTTCCAACACCGCCTCGAACTCGCCGTACGCAACAACATTCACCGTCTGCGCGAGTGCCGTGGCGAAGTGAATTTCGACGCGCAACTTGCCCCTCTTCACTAGGTGGAAACACGATCCGTCACAGGCGTCCGGTGTCAGTTCAAATCCCGAAGAAGGTGTATCCGTTGCCGAAGTCAGAGCGTGTCAGATCGTTTCCTTCGTCCTGCGATACTTTGCCAGTGGAGCAGAACAGGTTCATGTTACTCCGTACGTGACGAACCCTGGGCAAAGTTTGGCTGGAGGGGTTTCCCTGGTACCTGTCGACCGTTCACGTAGACTGCTAGGAAGTCTATGTCGTTGTGTTTGGCGTGGAATGGGTTTTTAGCATACGAACCGCTGAAAGCGTCTTTGTCGATACAAGCACAACACGTCGCGTTTGGGAAGTGTGCCCATGTGCGTGTGTGACATGGCACCCTGCTGTATCGTGTACACTTTGCAGTCAACAGGGCGGAGTGGTCCCTTTGGTGTGCCTTTGTCGAGTGTCTTGATGTGAGCCATTTGTACGGCCGTATTCAGTGTCGCCTTTCTCGCGAACACGCTCGCGTCAAACGCTCGTGTTGATGGCCACCCGCCATCAACGCGAAAGTATTCTTGCTGCGCACAAGCCGAGTCTTGACGTCGACTCCGTTGAGTATAACCCGATCTTGAGGGAACATGTCCACGTGCAGGTCGCCCCATCATTCAACCACGTGTCTCTCGTTGTGTAAGTTTCTTCGACTTTTGAAGCCAGCATTCGTCGTATCGTCATCGGCTTGTGCGACGCTGTCCGTCCTTCCGGCGGTGTCCTTGTACCACAGCTGGCTTGTCAGTTGTGTCTCCTTGGCGTCAGAACCATAGCTCAGTGCCTTTTCTATGTAGGCGCGATACGGATACGTGTTGGTCGAAGGTGTCACGAGTGTGTCGTTCAAGTACACACTCAATTGCAACCAATTATTCACCGGACCCACCGGGTTGTCTGTGTCGAGGTTCGAGCCGTTTGCTTTGATCACCTTCGCTCGCACGAATAGGTAGGTGTTGGCCAAATCCACATAAACGTATCCCGCCCGGCTAGCAGAACTTCGGTACCACCCGAATCGAGTGACGCTGTCGGTTGGTGTTCCAACCGGATCCATGACATTTTGGTAAAGGACACTTTGGTAAGGACATTTCGGTAATAGACATTTCGGTAACAGGACAATTCGGTAACTAGACATTTCGGTAACTAGACATTTCGGTAACAATTAAGACATTTCGGTAACAATTAAGACATTTCGGTAAAACTACTGAAAATAATCAGAGTCCAATCTGCCATATTAGGAGGTAACCTGTTGAGATGTCAGTCAGTTAAACCATTTGTAAATTAGGATGGTCCAGACATGGAACTTAGCTTTCTACCAGTAGTCAGGCAAGGTGTAAAGTAGTGCTTGCCTCTGAAGGGAACATGGCTTCCAAATAGCAGTGGTGGTGGCTAAAGTGTTCAACCACTACAGCAAATCACTAGCTAGCAGGACACATTTAAATCCAGACACACACATAAGGTGAAGCTATACATGTGAACATGGAGCTATCAACAACAACCAGGGGAAAAGCAATGGAATGGCTATACCAAGCATTCAGAGAAAAATGACATGATAAGGTGGCATTGTACATGTCGTGCAAGCAAGCACTGCCCTGCTAGTGCATACACAGACTTGCTACCAGCATATCCAGTGTTAAAAATTGACCACAACCACTGTCCTGAACCTATGAAGCTAGAGGTAATTTTTTAAAAAGAATTATGCCTTTATAGAATATTTATTGGTTTTATCAAAATGCCATGCTACCAAAATGTAGGTTACCAAGATGTCCTATTACCAAAATGTCTGTTACCAAAATGTCCTATTACCGAAATGTCCAGTTACCGAAATGTCCTGTTACCGAAATGTCCTGTGACCGAAATGTCCTATTACCAAAATGTCTGTTACCAAAATGTCCTATTACCGAAATGTCCAGTTAACGAAATGTCCTGTTACCGAAATGTCCTGTGACCGAAATGTCATGTTACCGAAATGTCAGTTACCAAAACGTCCATTACCAAAGTGCCCTTTACCGAAATGTCTGGATACCGTTCCAACCATTGCCCCCTTTCGATGCTCGTCACAGTCGGTGGCACGCTGAAGATGTCCAGCTCGCTCTTCACACCTTCGCAAAATTGTCGATGTACGAAAGCCATGCTAGGCGTCGAAAACGTCGCGTGGTGTCTGTTCTTTACGACGTCTTTTCGCAACACTGGTCGGTTGTGTTGCGGTCGCGCGTTTTATAGGTTACGCGCCGCTTCGCCGCTTGTTTGAAATCCACGAAAAAGACTACGTTCTACGTGAAATACGTATGTTATTACATTATCACGCGAAAGTTAATACATTATCAGGCAAGAGGAGTTTATTACATTATAAGGCGAAAATTATTACATTATCAGGCAGCAAGTGTAATACATTGTCAGGCTCTGTTATTACATTATCAGGCAGTACGTACATTACCGGGCGTTTTTATTACATTATAAGTCAGTTAAGGTTATTACATTAACAGGCGATTATTACATTATCGGTTGTAACAGGGTCCATCCAAGCAATGGCTATCGTTAAGGTTGGTACATCGGCAGGATTAGGGTCAGGTATTGTATTGAACTAGGATAGCAGTAGAAACTAGTTTAGAATAGTTCTTGCCAATATTGGCGTTAGGCCTCCAGTAATTGTACTGTCAACCTCCCTCGGACCAGACCTAGTCTCTCTTAACCTCCCTCGGACCAGACCTAGTCTCTCTTAACCTCCCTCGGACCAGACCTAGTCTCTCTTAACCTCCCTCGGACCACACCTAGTCTCTCTTAACCTCCCTCGGACCAGACCTAGTCTCTCTTAACCTCCCTTGTCTGTCGAAACCTGCTCGTGAAAACCTGGTCTCCTTACACCTTTCGGCCCAAAACCCGGTCTCTCTTAACGGTCCCTTTTTGGACCGCCCTCGGCTTGTTTAACCTCCACGAAAAAGACCCAGTCTCTTCTTTTTTTAAAATATCACCCCGGAAAAACCCGGAAAAGGAGTCTTTTTCTTTAACAAAATTTCATTTCGGAGCAAGAAAAATGTAGGCTATCTTAACATCCCTCGGCCCGACAAACCAGGCTCTCTTAACATTTAAGGCCCGAAAGTTAGTTCTTCGGCTTAACATCCCTCGGGAACCCGGGCCTAGTCTATCTTAAACATCCTTCGGCAGGACAGTAGTCTCTAGTTAAAATCTTCCATTTGGCTTAGGCCTAGTATTCTCTTAACCTCCCTTGGACCAGACCTAGTCTCTCTTAACCTCCCTCGGACCAGACCTAGTCTCTCTTAACCTCCCTCGGACCAGACCTAGTCTCTCTTAACCTCCCTCGGACCAGACCTAGTCTCTCTTAACCTCCCTCGGACCAGACCTGGTCTCTCTTAACCTCCCTCGGACCAGACCTAGTCTCTCTTAACCTCCCTCGGACCAGACCTAGTCTCTCTTAACCTCCCTCGGACCAGACCTAGTCTCTCTTAACCTCCCTCGGACCAGACCTAGTCTCTCTTAACCTCCCTCGGACCAGACCTAGTCTCTCTTAACCTCCCTCGGACCAGACCTAGTCTCTCTTAACCTCCCTCGGACCAGACCTAGTCTCTCTTAACCTCCCTCGGACCAGACCTAGTCTCTCTTAACCTCCCTCGGACCAGACCTGGTCTCTCTTAACCTCCCTCGGACCAGACCTAGTCTCTCTTAACCTCCCTCGGACCAGACCTAGTCTCTCTTAACCTCCCTCGGACCAGACCTAGTCTCTCTTAACCTCCCTCGGACCAGACCTAGTCTCTCTTAACCTCCCTCGGACCAGACCTAGTCTCTCTTAACCTCCCTCGGACCAGACCTAGTCCCCTTTCCCCTTAACCTCCTTCGGACCAGACCTAGTCTCTCTTAACCTCCCTCGGACCAGACCTAGTCTCTCTTAACCTCCCTCGGACCAGACCTGGTCTCTCTTAACCTCCCTCGGACCAGACCTAGTCTCTCTTAACCTCCCTCGGACCAGACCTAGTCTCTCTTAACCTCCCTTTGGACCAGACCTAGTCTCTCTTAACCTCCCTCGGACCAGACCTAGTCTCTCTTAACCTCCCTCGGACCAGACCTAGTCTCTCTTAACCTCCCTCGGACCAGACCTAGTCTCTCTTAACCTCCCTCGGACCAGACCTAGTCTCTCTTAACCTCCCTCGGACCAGACCTAGTCTCTCTTAACCTCCCTCGGACCAGACCTGGTCTCTCTTAACCTCCCTCGGACCAGACCTGGTCTCTCTTAACCTCCCTCGGACCAGACCTGGTCTCTCTTAACCGACTCTCGGTCGACCTGCGCAACTTCGCCGGGAAGACAGTTTGATCGCTTATAATAGCCGGCTTTGGGTGTTATCCGTGTCACGCGTGAGGGGATAAAACGTGCTGCCACCTCGCGGAACCTGGATAATCGAGGCTAATCTTGTAATTCCTGCTTCACAAAAAATAGCAAATCAGTATTTCTGTTTATTTTGTGTGAATGTAAGTTTAATTGTGAATACTTTTTAATAAATGTTACAATTTCTTGATTTTTCGTGGGGTTTTTTCATAGTTGGCCGGAGAGCCAATCTACGCTTTCTGGGGTAAGACCGCCCTGGTGGCAACATTGGCAGATCATTAAACCCCCCAGGCAGATGGGGCTGAAAAGAGCTGCCACCTCACGTAACCTGAATAGTCGCGGCTGAGCCAGACCCGCAAAAATCTCGTTTATACGCGCAACGCCTGGTGACTAAATTTTAAAACTACAATTGATTAGTTATCTGATCACAATGTGGCGCTGCTGTTGTGGCACGCTTGTTACCATCCTTCCAAGCCAAGTGTTTTATTTAGCTACGGTATATCTCGGGCGTGATTACATCAGTACACCCGTAGTGTATTTGGTGACATTTGTTAATCTGTGTCTGCAGATTTCGCTTTCAGAAACTCTAGCAGCACCCCTAAGACCACTATGTGCACCCTCATTCTTTTAAGCTCTCAAGACTATTCACGTATAGGTATACTCCCTTAATTAAGGTTAAAAAGAACTCCGAGATTCCAACAGAAGAATTCAAACTGCAACCCCCTTGAAGCTATAATAAACGGCAACTTTCAAGGTGAACTCATTAAATTAAGCTTATATGTCAATTACGGTGATGCAGGTGTAGCAATAATGTTTATACGGATCATTGTAAAATGGGTACGTGTGTATCCGTGATAGGTGAGAATGTGCGCGCGTATGCGGGTGTTCGTTCTCGTGTGTGCAAGTGTGAGTGTGTGTTTGCGAGCGTACGTGCGTGTGTGCGTGTGCGTGTGTGTGTGTGTGTGTGTGTGTGTGTGTTGGTGTATGTGGTTGTGTGTGCGTGCGTGCGTGCGTGCGTGCGTGCGTGCGTGCGTGCGTGCGTGCGTGCGTGTGTGTGCAGGTGGGTGTTCGTACGTATCCTGGTGTATTTTGTCAGTGTGTGTTTGAGTGAGTCCCTGCGTGAATGCGTGCGCACCTTCTTGCTTGCATGCGTGCATACGTGCGTGAGTCATAGCTGGCATCGATTGTAAATGTGTATAGGCCTAGGTGATTATATTGTAACAAGATCATTCACGGTAATATATTAAATATTTTAGATAACGATCTGTTTTCATTCCCAAATGACACATTATCAGATGTCGACGTATTTACAGAATACATGAAGAATATGATGACAAGTCTACAATGTGAAGGTCGTGTTTGTTAACGCATAACCTGGCAACACATCAAAGTTGTTTTTCTCATACATACTTTCGCAGGATACACAATACATATCAAGTGGTTGTCCGCATACTAGATTAGCATCGCCACACTCGTGCATATTTGTTTTGGAACGACTTAGTTGTACTCATCGTTTGTGTGTATTTGTGTGTGGTGTGTGTGCTTGTGTGTGGTGTGTGTGTGTGTGTGTGTGTGGTGTGGTGTGGTGTGTGTGTGGTGTGTGTGTGTGTGTGTGTGTGTGTGTGTGTGTGGTGGTGTGAGTGTGGTGTGTGTGTGTGTGCTATTGTGTGTGTGTGCGTGTGTGTGTGTGTTTGTGGTGTGGTGTGCGTGTGCGTGTGCGTGTGTGGTGTTGTGTATTGTGTGTGTGTGTGTGTGTGTGTGTGTGTGTGGTGTGTGTTGTGTTTGTTTGTGTATGTGTTGTGTTTGTGTGTTGTGTGTGTGTGTGTGTGTGTGTGTTGTGTTTGTGTTTGTGTTTGTGTTTGTGTTGTGTTGTGTGTGTTTGTGTTTGTGTTTGTGTTTGTGTTTGTGTTTGTGTTTGTGTTTGTGTTTGTGTTTGTGTTGTGTTTGTGCTTGTGTTTGTGTTTGTGTTTGGGTGTGTGTTTGTGTTTGTTGTGTGTGTGTGTTTGTATGTGTGTATGTTTGTGTGTGTATGTAGTGTGTGTGCGTGTGTGCGTGTGTGCGTGTGTGCGTGTGTGCGTGTGTGCGTGTGTCGTGTGCGTGTGTATGTGTGTGTATGTGTGTACGTGTGTTTGTGTTTGTGTGTGTGTTTGTGTATGTGTGTGTATGTGTATGTGTTGTGTGTGTGTGTGTGTGTGTGTGTGTGTGTGTGTGTGTGTGTGTGAGTGTGTGTGGTGTGTGTATGTGTATGTGTGTGTGTGTGTGTGTGTGTGTGTGTGTGTGTGTGGTGTGTGTGTGTGTGTGGTGTGTGTGTTGTGTGTGTGTGTGTGTGGTGTGTGTGTATGTGTGTATGTGTGTATGTGTGTATGTGTGTTGTGTGTGTGTATGTGTGTATGTGTGTATGTGTGTTGTGTGTATGTGTGTATGTGTGTATGTGTGTATGTGTGTATGTGTGTATGTGTGTATGTGTGTATGTGTGTATGTGTGTATGTGTGTATGTGTGTATGTGTGTATGTGTGTATGTGTGTATGTGTGTATGTGTGTATGTGTGTATGTGTGTATGTGTGTGTGCGTGCGTGCGTGTGTGTGTGCGTGTGTGTGTGTGTGTGTGTGTGTGTGTGGTGTGTGTGTGTGTGTGTGTGTGTGTGTGTGTGTGTGTGTGGTGTGCGTGTGTGTGTGTGTATGTGTTTGTGTGTGTATGTGTGAGTGTATCTGTGAGTAGGTGCAGCTACAGAGTAGACCTACTCGTAATATTGATATTAAATTTAGAGATAAAAAGTAAAAAACAGAACTAAATGATCGGAAATGGACAGGATTTCTTACATAATTTCAGAAGTAAGCAATTGCTGTAGATATGATGGTTGCTTACAGGAAAGTGCCTTGTATGTAAGTAATAGTACAGATCTTAAAGGTGATGTCATATTGCAGTGAGACTATAGAAACAGCATAGAACGAGCAAAACGTAGTGACATAATTACTGTTTCTAGGCAATTTTGAACACGTTGTAATTTTGTAACGTTTTAAAAGGAATATTTTGAAAAGGGGAAATACAATAATCTAGTCTACTAGTACCTAGCGCAGATACAATTTAATTATCAAAATGGCAGACATATTGCATATATGCCGCGTGCGTGGCATACGTGTGTCGTGAATATATATGTAATATATATATATATATATATATATATATATATATATATATATATATATATATATATATATATATATATATATATAATATAACAAATAACAGTATTTGTCTACGCCATATCTCTAGCAATAAAACCAATTAGAGGCGCATTACACCTTGCAGGAATATAGACATTACCTTAAAGTTAAAAAAATAGAGATGTTATTGTAAAATAAATAGATCAGCAAATATATGTCAACATAAATAAATAATGTGCACGTTTGTGCATGTGTAAAGCTTTAGATCCATGCCTCTCCTTGCGAAAATCCATGTATGATTCCTTCGTTTGGCAAATAAAGTGTTATGCCGTTGTAGCGCTTGCATTTTTCCGGCGCTAAAAAACGTGCCGATTGACGTTTATGCGCATGCGCGATAATTGTAAGATCATTCATGTGCACCGAAAGGACAATGCATTTGTGGTATAAATACTACGGGTTGTTAGTTATGATGTATATATCCTCTCTGTAAAGTTATGTGTCGCAAATTAACACGAGGCAAACATGTTTTGAGGCATGCAAGCGTAAATCACGTGACTGTAGTGCGCCATAATTCGTGACAGTGATTTAAACAAACGTAAGATGTATTGAAGTATTGAACGACATTTTAAGCAACACTTCACAGTAATCATCACAAGAGAGTTAACGAACAGCCCGTGGCATTTATACCAAAAATGCTTTGTCGTTTCGCTGCACATTGATGATTTTACATTTATTGCGCATGCGCAGAAACATAAATCGGGAAATTTATAACGATCGGGAAAATGTAAGCGCAACACCGTGATAACGCTTTTCCACAAACATGTCGAAATGTACTCTAGAAACCCTCACAGAACACCGTGCCCCGCCACAACTTGTATTGTGTAATACTAATTAATCATAGAAAGAACACCAAGCTAACTCAAGCCAATTTCGATGACGTCATGGCGGTCTATTGATATAATCTCATCTTGTGACGACGCTAAGTAGATTACACATTAAGTGGAATCTAAATGAGACAGACACATGTGACATTCGACTAACGCCACATGTTCATATAATACAGAAGTATGCTAACAATGCATTGATAATCCCTACTGCGTTGATAATCCCTCTTGGCGCAGTCGCTAGTGCTTCGGATTATCAACTAAGAGAATCCGGTGTCGTCGTCCCAGAATCGGCCGGACTTAGATTCGACCGGGCCCAGATTTGGCAGGAAACTGGGACCGCGACGGTAGCGGGCCATGATTCTCCGTTGTTACTAACACAGGGGGCCTAATTTCCATCAGTAATACATCAAGTATTCCACTATGATTATTATTCGCACATTTTAAATAAAAATGCATGTGTTGTATGCGTTATGAGGAAATTCGTCCTGGGCGTGACGTATGTCACAAACGCTACGTCAGAGCAGACAAAAGCGGGCACTGCTCTTGCATGTGAACTGTGCATTTTGCCGAATCTGGGACCGGCTGAATCCGTGGTTCGAATCCTATACAAACCTTGGGCAAGTGGTTTCACTCTACATTGTTCCAATTCACTCAGCTGTATAAATGAGTACATGGCTATAGACATAGGTGGATATTTGTCTGCCTAAAATGGCGCCATTGCTAGGGTGCTGTTTTATGTCGACCAAGGTCGATCTGCCACAAACGTTTGACCTCTGTTTGTATTTAACATTTTAACTGTTACTGTTACTGTCACACCGTAACAAATAACGATAAGAATTGTTTCCCTGCAAACCGTGGTGTACCGAATTGCCTCTCACATGAGCCACTTCAATGTGTCCATAGATTGTTGGCCAACGCATTCTGGCAACACGGCAACAATGCTTTATGGGAATGCACTTCAGTCGATTTCTTAATAAATGACAAGGACAAGGACAGGTCGGTCACGTGGTCATGTAATATGCCAGAATGACATAATTAGTCATGCCAAGTGTTGAGGGTCGAGGATTTGGCTTTGAGGCATGTCATTGTCAGAACCGACGTAACTGTAAACATTAGATTCTACCTTACGTTCAACAAACAAAAAGATCATCGTTTTATTTCTGAGAAAGATAACGGGGAGAGTGTGTAGCGAAAGAGAGGGGGGGATAGATAGACAGCCACACTTTTAGATCGACAGAAGGACAGAAGGACAGACAGACAGACAGACAGACAGACAGACAGACAGACAGACAGACAGACAGACAGACAGACAGACAGACAGACAGACAGACAGACAGACAGACAGACAGACAGACAGACAGACAGACAGACAGACAGACAGACAGACAGACAGACAGACAGACAGACAGACAGACAGACAGACAGACAGACAGACAGACAGACAGACAGACAGACAGACAGACAGACAGACAGACAGACAGACAGACAGACAGACAGACAGACAGACAGACAGACAGACAGACAGACAGACAGACAGACAGACAGACAGTCAGATAATCATTCAGGTAGATAGATAGATAGATAGATAGATAGATAGATAGATAGATAGATAGATAGATAGATAGATAGATAGATAGAGAGACAGACAGACAGACAGACAGACAGACAGACAGACAGACAGACAACTATATACACACACAATATATATATATATATATATAAATATATATAATATATATATATATATATATATATATATATATATATATATATATATATATATACAAATAGACACATATATTACTAATAGGCAGGCAGGCAGGCAGGCAGGCAGGCAGGCAGGCAGGCAGGCAGGCAGGCAGGCAGGCAGGCAGGCAGGCAGGCAGGCAGGCAGGCAGGCAGGCAGGCAGGCAGGCAGGCAGGCAGGCAGGCAGGCAGGCAGGCAGGCAGGCAGGCAGGCGAGGCAGGCAGGCAGGCAGGCAGGCAGGCAGGCAGGCAGGCAGGCAGGCAGGCAGGCAGGCAGGCAGGCAGGCAGGCAGGCAGGCAGGCATAGATACAGAGACATATAGACAGAGCGACAAATAAGAAAGTGGGCCCAAGATAGACTTACAGACCGAAGACCGACCGACCGACAGACGGACCGACAGACGGACCAACGGACAGACAGACAGACAGGCACACCAACAAACGGACTGAAAGACAGACAGACAGACAGACGGATTCTTGAAATAGGGAGAGACGCAGCGAAGCAGAGCTCGTGTGGGTGGATACCTTGGCTCAGAAGTGACCTTATATAAATAGCGCGATGGTCTATGGCCGCTGGGTGACTCTGCCCTGGGTCTCTGTGTACCACATCATATGACCATGTTGACAAAGCCAGGAACTAGGGCACTGGGACACGTAGAAAACCGGTCAATAGCAGCTCTAGTGGGTTCAGGCTGTAAGCAACATTGGTACTACACTAAATTATATAGAAACATATAGATACTTCAACAGACAAACACTTGCAACAACTCTTATCTGCACGTTCAACATTTACAAAATAGTTTCCATTTCTCTTAGATGTTGACATCAAACGCATTATTGTTGAACAAAATGTGTTCTCTAAAGAGCGGCCTAGAGCTTGTTTTGTTGTCGGCTTCTCGGGCAAACTTTAATCAGTTTAGCGACTCTCTTCAAAGGGTCAAGTCGATGTTTGTTAACTTACAAAACTTCCCTTTGATTGTTGAAAAACAATAACAACAGAAGCACATGCTCCTTATACAAGTATATCTCTCTTGAAGTCACATTTTCATTGAACAATAAACACTCAGGCTGGTATTAATTGGAAAGTGACAGCTCGTTTGAAGTGGTCTAGCATAAGAGTCTGTCTTGTATATATTTGGAGTATTACTCATGCACCATTGCCATCCATCAAAACAACTGATATCAGGGCACCGTGGTGTAACACAGGTCTGTAGTAACTTGCAATGACTTAACAGCACGTTGCAGTTGGAGCGTAAGTCATATCTGGCAAAACAAGATGAAACAAATCGTGATGGGTTGAGAACAACATGACAAGAAGTATTATAATGCTGGTCGGTGGCTATCATGCGACACAAATACATGTCATGGTCGATATAATAGGCATAACGTGCAGACGCCTTTGTCCTGTAATTCTCTGGACATTATACTACATACAAGAATGCCCTGATTTGCAGGAGTAATGTGAATGAACACTTCCTAACAATAATGTATAGCACACCAGTATAAGTTTTCATTGAACACTACAGCTCGTTTAATCTCTATTTGTCTACGTAAACATCATAACATCGCGATATCACTTGTGTAAACAAAACTTCAGCTGCTTCTTGTGGGCGCACTTGTCACTAGAAGTAATTGTGCACTGACAGGAAACATAGTTTTGCGTTACTTGGGATGTACATGTTAACAATACTTGGGATGTACATGTTAACATTACTTGGGATGTACATGTTAACATACTTGGGATGTACATGTTAACGATACTTGGGATGTACATGTTAACATTACTTGGGATGTACATGTTAACGTTACTTGGGATGTACATGTTAACATACTTGGGATGTACATGTTAACGTACTTGGGATGTACATGTTAACGATACTTGGGATGTACATGTTAACATTACTTGGGATGTACATGTTAACGATACTTGGGATGTACATGTTAACTTACTTGGGATGTACATGTTAACGATACTTGGGATGTACATGTTAACGTTACTTGGGATGTACATGTTAACGATACTTGGGATGTACATGTTAACAATACTTGGGATGTACATGTTAACAATACTTGGGATGTACATGTTAACAATACTTGGGATGTACATGTTAACAATACTTGGGATGTACATGTTAACAATACTTGGGATGTACATGTTAACAATACTTGGGATGTACATGTTAACATTACTTGGGATGTACATGTTAACATACTTGGGATGTACATGTTAATATACTTGGGATGTACATGTTAACATACTTGGGATGTACATGTTAACGTTACTTGGGATGTACATGTTAACAATACTTGGGATGTACATGTTAACAATACTTGGGATGTACATGTTAACAATACTTGGGATGTACATGTTAACAATACTTGGGATGTACATGTTAACAATACTTGGGATGTACATGTTAACAATACTTGGGATGAACATGTTAACAATACTTGGGATGTACATGTTAACAATACTTGGGATGTACATGTTAACAATATTTGGGATGAACATGTTAACAATACTTGGGATGTACATGTTAACAATATTTGGGATGAACATGTTAACATTACTTGGGATGTACATGTTAACGATACCAGTCTATAAAAAATTGTTTACATCGGCATCCATCGAAAACGCTAATAGTGACATGACCTAAAGTGACACCTAAAAACCTAACCATGTCCTCTTTATTGCAAACTCATTTACCTTTGTCATATCCACTACTGATGCAGCAAGAGGGTAGTCTAGTTTTGTGTCGTATCTCATAAACTCACATTTCAAAAGTGTATATGGGAGGGCATGTAATAGCATACGTTCATAAAGTTTTATGGAAAAAGACAAATTCTAAGTCTATGGAGGCCACGTGACCCACCAAGTAAAAATGTAAATCAGTTTGTTATATATTTATTCTTACAATACACACCACAGTTTATTACAGTACCATCCAAGAACAGTGGGTGCAAACAATAAAATTCACGTACATTGTATAAACAATTTCCCTTCTAAACCCTATCTAGCACATGGAATGTATAATAACAGTTTTAACACTGATAGACAAATTTGCATAGTTATAAAAGCTCGACTCAAACCTAAAGAAATTACACATCGCAAAAAATGCAAACAATGTGCAACTGCATAGCATGCATGACAAATGCAAAACTGTGCGTATTTTCATGAGAGATAGCTACCTACAATATGATTCAGATGATAGCAGTAATTCACAGTTCAGGACAAACCAGAATCTGAATGTTTTGCACTGAGTCACACCTGTATCATGTATAATAAGGAAGGTGGTCTTAACAAGAACATAATTCAGTCATATACACAGATTTCCACATGGTCTTTCTCATAAACTTTCAGAAAGAAGACAATTGCTGACAGCGACAATACAAATTCACTCACAAATATGTAGTGTTGCACCTAATAATAACAATAATTTAGATGTGTCATCAACTTGGTTGGTAACTCGTGATTAAAGTTATTCTTAATGAATGTGCATATATTATATAAAGTAGCGCAATACATAAATAATTGTAACTCTACAAGAGGCCTCTAGACCCACATACTAAATATTATATACAATCGTGGAATATCTGTAGAATGTAACAGGCAGTTATACTTATAAATCATTTAACACCAGTACAAAATCCTTGACATGTTGGTTAGATATTGCACATTTCTTAATATACCATTTGCTACATGAAACAGTTTCTTTATAAACTGCATGAGTCCTCTGTTAGTGATACCCTGTGGCTGTGTTAGTGATACTCTTTGACCTTTATCGTTATGTTAACTATTAATTTTATATTTTTATTACGATTTACCACGCCTAGAATAGCGTATTAATTTCTGCAAACAAATGATATAGAAACAGAAGTTTGAACAACATAACTGTAATGATCACTGTTGTTGTAATTACAACTGGCAATGTAATATATTATACTTCTGCCATGTTGACAAAATTAATACAATCGACTATTATTGTCAATGGCAAGCACACAAGATCACGTTTACAATTACAGCATGTGAATCATTCTATATCTGATGTCCATAATCTGTGAAGATCCATTTTTGTGGTATTACTAAAACAAAAGCTGCCACAACGATCTGTCTAGCAAACAGTTGATTTCTAACCAATATTTTAATTTTGTAAGAAAACACTTGTACCTTCTAGGAAAATCTTCTACAGTTAGCTAGTCATGTGATAATAATCATGTGATAATACAGTCATGTGATAATACAGATGCTTGATAAAACAACATAATACAATTCAACAACCGATACATTTCAGCAAAGCATTGTTGGGCACCAATTCCAGCCTGTAGATACATCATGTCCGTACGTAATTTTTACACTGATATTTTAACTACCACCATTGTCCCCCAATCATACGGCTTAAAATAAACTTAATAGACAAATACTGGGCAATGCCCAGAATGCTTTATTTTATTGTTGGTGTTTTCACAAATTTATCAACATCGTTCTTGATTTTTGCATAAACATATACGCACGCACCCCTCCCTAGCCACAGCCACGTTTTGAACCATCACAACAGGACTGTTATACTATGTACAGCCGAATAGATCAAGTTAACCAATGAAAAATATAACAGGATACATTATAGATTATCAATAGAAAACACTTGAACAAAAATTATGGGGGCTGGTCTGAAATTATACCGGTCAACCATTAATTAACTCCACGAACAACTGTTGCCATACATGAATTCACAATGTAGTAAAATGGCATACATCTGCAGTGTCATAACGGATGGACAATGTTTAGCCATCCAGTACTTCTCCAACTAAAAGTTAATGGTACAGCCACCTTTTGTGTGTACAGTGGAAACATTTTGCCAAATGTGACATGGCTCTGCCCCCAATGTGCTCCAGCCACAGCACGTAATTTATATTCACAAAGTGCACAAATTCAAATGGCAAGCAAACATACTGATAACGAAGCTATGAATGTAATTTGAGTTAACTGCAACTCATAGTGTACTGTACAGCCATCCAGCTAATATTTAGCACATTTCATTTCAGTAAATTCCTTATGCTGTAGCAATACCAACAGATCAGAAACTCATTTCAATTTGTTGAAGTGACCTTCCCTTCGTCTCTGGCACAATAACCACAACAAAAAGGACACCAACAAGACATGCACTACCAAACAACCAGAACGCACCATAGGTGTTTAGAAAGTGTTCCATTTCACTGAACTCTTTGGTAACAACGAAAGCAATACACCAGTTAACAACCACTGATAAACCACTACCCAAGCCTTTTACTCTGACAGGTAAAATCTCTGACATTAGAATCCAGGGTACCGGGCCCCATCCAATTGAGAACGCAGCAATGTACACAGCCATGCTGGTCAGTGACAGCCAGCCTAGATTTGTTGCGTTGCCGTGTTCAGTTAGATAGTAATACAGGCCGAGTGTACCACAGCTAACTGCCATAAGTAGTCCAGCAAAGATGAGTAGAATCCGCCTTCCAATCTTGCCCAGGAGAAGGGATGCAACGAATGTTGCAACCACTTGTACAACAGCAATAATAATGGACGGCAAGTTTCCAGAGTTTTCGAATCCAGCAGTCTTGAAGATCGACTTTGTGTAAAACATCACAGCGTTGACGCCGCTTGTTTGCTGAAAGACCATCAATCCGACGCTGATGAGGACGGGTCGATAAAGACATCTAGTTGAGCACAGTTCACGCAGTGACACCCGCCCTTCTGCACGATTCGCATGGCACTGGTGGATTTCATGGCATTCCCTGGCAACATCAGCATCGGACCCACTCCGCAGCCAACGGAGAGACGCGAAAGCCTTTGTCTTGTCCGGATGTTTTTCCGTGAGCCAGGTTGGCGTCTCTGGCAAATGAAGCATCAGCACGACAAGCAGTGCCGAAAAGATTGCACCGATGTTTGACAGCCATCGCCACTCGAGGATGCTACCGGCACTGAATGCAATGAGAACTCCAACAGTGACAGCCAACTGGAAGCAGGCGCCGAGCGTGCCACGCATATCGCTTGTGGCAATCTCAGCAATGTACAGTGGCGTTGCAACCGAAGCCATGCCAACACCTATCCCAGTCAGCCCTCGGCCAGCATATAGCTGTATGTAGCTGTCTGCAGACGTTATCAGAAGCCAACCGACACTAAATGGCAGACAGCTTAACATGATTGTCAGTTTCCTACCAAGTTTGCCGACACCGACTGCCGCCAATGGGGCGCCTGCCGCAGCACCCACAGTCACGATAGAGCCGTACCATGCTGACTGTTCGATCGTCAGTTTCCCTTCGTCTTCGAGTTGCGGAATCGTCGGCGAAGAATACCCGAGCGCAAAGCCGATCATCAGCGGCGCGAGACATGACAGCAACGTCGCCAGCACCTGTCTCGTCGCTGCCGATTTCTTCCGTGGTTCGTCGTCATCGATGTCGGCAGGGTTATCGTGGACTGGTATCAACACCTCGTTCGGTCTGGCCTCCTCGCCCATCTTGCTCAAGTCAAGACGACGACTGGGATGATTTCATCGACGGTCACACGAACGAGTGGTCATCAAGTACAGTCATATGACTTGCGTCCATACGTTTCCAGTCCCGCCCACTCCGGCACTCGCCCAGGCCACGACCGGAACTCCGGGATCTTGTAAACAGCAGAGACAAAATACTTGTCACAAGTGCACTTTGATCACACTCGGGCTAAACTCTTGATTCGCGTCCGACTCGCTGTGGTCCGCTATTGATCCGTCAACAAATCCCCTCTGATGTCAGTTTTCAAACGCTACGATAAAAAACATAACTTGAGTCAAAATCGCTTTGTTTAAAAATGGAGGTTCCAGTCGCTGGGGCAAGATCACAATTATTAATTTAGAAACCCACGGTAGGTGGCGATGCTTATATTTTGAAAAAACTTTCCTACCACCATATTCCAACTACAAGGCAACGAGCTCAGAATGTAGTTAATTCATCAGTGTTGGCAAAGGAAAAGCTTGACGGTACAATTATGTTTGTGACATAACTAAACCGTGATATACTGGATACATTACATAATGTATCCAGGCAGTATATGTCACGGTTTGCATGCATGCTTGTGTCGCAATCAAAATTATGCTGGTGACCTCCGTCAATTGTTGTCTTTGACAATAATTTTGATGTAACCAGTATACTTTGAGGTTTGCTTATGTCACCATTAAAATCATGCGCTAGGCCCCCGTCAAACTTTGCTTTTATCAACAATTTTAACAATGGTTACTTATTAAATATGTTAATTAAATTACCACTGCGACATGACATCTAGAGCAAACACCACTGCATGCATTTGCCACTATAACAACTTTCCCTTAGGTTTTTATCGTAAAGATAATCTTCTGAAATAAAAATTCAACAAAACATACGACGAAAATCATGTATTTCGATCAGACAGCCTTCTTTGGTCACTTGCCGGAGTTTGCTCAACAAACAAGTCACTCTGGTCACGTGATGGATTGGCCGACGCTGATCACATATCAGCCTCTTATAAACACAAAATATTGGTGTATGCAACTATATATACGTGTTTCATTTTAACAACTTTCTCTTATGTTTTGTCATGAAGACTATTTTATGAAACCAGAATTTCAATAAAATATGTTAACCAAACGGCATCTATAGGTGTGTGATGTAACATATATTCATGATGTCTTTATTGACACAAGCAATTGATTGTACTTTACATAATTGTCTTGTTTTGTCTTGTTGGTGTACTAGCCAACACTCCTGGCAGAGACAACTGGCCAGGATTGGGTGGGCATACTTGTTGGGTTATTATTTGTGTATCAAAGTTTGTTTAAAATGTTGCGGTTCAGAAGATATTGACAATAATTTTGCATCAGATATTATTCTGGTAGGGAATTTCAATCTCCATATTATTGTTCGAGGGAAATATGAGGATCTGGGTGTGAGCGTTGCATATACTGATTATGAATATTCTAGAAGTGGTCGGACTAGGGTTGTGTAAGCAATTGTTTTGATGTTTAGGGGGCATGAGTGGAGATTGCGTGTGATGAATGCTAGGTAGGTGCGATTTGCAGAGGCTGTGATCTGATGGATATGTTTATTCCAGGTTAGGTCAATTGGTTGTGCATACGCCATATTGTCTGTTTCATGTAGTATTGTATTTCCTAGAGTATAATTAAAATGTTTTACATTTCTTGCATGAGTTATAGTCTCATCACAAAGCATTGTTTTGAGATTAAAATGCATTTGCCAGTCATATTCCCATTTAGTTAATTCATATAGGTCTTTCTGTAGTTCTTGTATGTTTGATTGTAGATTTCACTGTATAGGACACAGTCATCTGCAAATAGACGGACTTTGGAGTGGATATTTTCAGATAAATCATTGATGAATATATCAGGAAGAGAAGTGTCCCTAGTACCGTTTCTTGTGGTACACCAGATCTAACGTGGGTCCAGGAGGAATGTTCTCAACTGACCACCACTCTCTGTTCACGGCATGTGAGAAATTTATAAACCCAGGCGTGTGTTTTGTTGTTGATGCCATATCTCTTTAGTTTGTTTAGGAGCCGGTTATGGAGCAGTATCGAATGCTTTTGAGAAGTCTATTATAATAATGTACACTTGTGATTTTTTTATTTAAAATAATTGATAGGTCATGTACGTGTTGTATCAACTGGGTTTCTATCGAGTGTTTACTGCGGAAGCCATGCTCTACGTCAGATAAGACTAAATGAGTTATTCATGCGGTAAGAAGTATGCATGTTTATAAGAATGATACGTACAGGTATTCAAATGCACAGGCTGAATGAATACAATACCATGTAACACCATCTCGCGACACCGAAAATTAAAATTTGGTCTGCCACCTAACATTCTCCTGCTTCGGAGGTAGATAATTGTGACACATCAACAATCCGGAAGTTGTCTCCAAGAAAAAGTTAAAAGCTACTTGCTTGTCTTAACAAAACTCCCTGGATTTTTTGTGAGCACCCAAGGCACTTATGCACCAGAACTGCGTTGTATTAGGGCATTTGTTGACGTGACTGTCCGCGAAGCACATATTTGTGGAACGTTGTAAAATATAGAAAAATCGAGCCCGATCGTGTCAGTGGACCCGTGTCAGTGACGGCGTCGTCGGGCCTCGTCGACCCTCGCCTAACCGCTTGCATGTGTGAAACTTACCACCTGCATCGTTGACATCGTCAAGCACACGTTAACAAACACACAATTTATTAACGTTTACTGATTCACACGATTGTTTGTTGTTGCTTTAGAAGTAGTTTATGACGGAATATATTACACACGCACAACACAATAACTCTGTTAGTCGGTCAACACGGAAAACTGTGAACACCGAGTCTCGGTCAGCAACCATGGATGCAGGTCATAAGATGGTGGGATCTGATACAAAATCACAGCCACACAGCGTGAAAAACTTGCTCATGGCGTCGATATGTTCCTACCTTGGTGCATTTTCTTTTGGCTACGTGATTGGCTTCAGTTCACCAGCTCTGCCACACATGGAGAAAGAGGGTCTGTTGAATACTGAAGGGTCGATGTGGTTTGGCTCGTTGATGACGTTTGGTGGCATGTTAGGCTGCCCTGTTGCTGGGTGGCTGGTCGAGAAGTTTGGACGGAGAGGAGCACTGTTCCTGACGATGTTTCCATTCCTGCTAGGCTGGGTCCTCATCTGCTTTGGGAATGGCATCACAGTGTTATACGTTGGTCGACTTCTCACTGGATTTGGTGGTGGGATGGTAACAGTTGTGTCACCAATGTACATTGCCGAGACCTGCCCGAAAGAGCTGCGTGGAATGCTGGGATCTGGCGTACAGTTGAGTATCACACTTGGAATCCTGCTCGTGTACGCACTTGGTGTGTCATTCTCCTGGCGAAACCTCGCAATGGTTGGCATCGTCATTCCGATTGTGGCGATATTTTTCGCAATGCGCATCCCGGAGACGCCTCGCTACTACCTGCTTCGTGGTCGCAAGAAGGACGCGCTGAAATCGCTGACAGCTCTTCGTGGCGATGATTATGATGTAAATGACGAATGCCGCGATATTGAAGAGAGTCTCGATGTCGACACGCAGTTCTCGTGGAGTGAATTCAAGAAGCCGGAGCTCTACCAGCCTCTGATTGTCTCCGTCGGCTTGATGGTCTTCCAGCAGTTCATGGGCATCAACGTGGTGATGTTCTACACCGTGTCGATATTCCGAAGTGCCGGGTTTGGTGAGAGTAGTGAGAAGGCCACGCTGGTCATTGGTGTGGTCCAAGTAGTGGTCACCCTCATTGCTTGCTACCTGATGGACAGAGCAGGACGACGTGCCCTTCTCCTCATCGCCGGCTTGGGAATGGGGATGGCATGCATCACATTCGCAGTCTATTACAACATGACGGAAGGCCTGACACCTGCCCAGAACAACCTCAGCTGGCTTGCCCTGTGCAGTCTGATCCTCTACATTGCAGCATTTGGCCTAGGCTGGGGTCCGGTGCCAATGCTGGTGATGTCCGAGATCTTTCCCGTCCACGCCAGGGGAGCAGCCAGTGCCATTGCTACCACATCCAGTTGGCTGTCTGCGTTCATCATCACCAACAAGTATGCAGTGCTGCTGGCTATGTTTGGTCAGGGTGGCACATTTCTGTTCTTCGGTCTCTGGTGTATGGTCAGCATGGTGTTTGTCTGGCGCTTGGTTCCAGAGACGAAAGGAAGGTCGCTTGAAGACATTGAACTCTACTTCCTCGGTAGAGCCATAAGGAAGATCTAGACTGCCAAGTTTCTGTGAACTATTTCCATGTGTGATGCTATAAAGTGTTCACTTCATTGATCAGTGACTCTGCATGCTAATAACTGAAATTGTCTACTGACATAAAATCTAACAATGTCTCTAATGACACAACTTTTGACAGTAGAATGACTGTCTTGATGCAAGAATTACGGCCATTACACAATATTCATATAGATCTGTAGATCATATTTTCGAACTAATTTAAAGGTTGACATATGTCTCTTGTTAGGTGAAATTATGGCAGATATGACTGTTGTTAGACAATACAGTCTGTAGGGTGCTTTATCTTAAAATATTAAAGCAATATTTAAGAGTGAGTCGGAACCAATTATTGGTGTCTTGGTGATTTCCGGAATCCCACCACTTGTCAAGGGTAACTGACATATTGATACTAGCTTGAGAAGATGCATGCTTTGTTAGCATTTCACTGTTGTCAAAATGTTAGTAACAGACACATTTACAAGCTACTTTGTAAATTCTCACAAAGCAAAACACAGCACCAGTTTAAAATATTGTGTCTGTGTATCTGTTATTTTATGTATTGATGCAGTGGTTATTTCTTACAACCCTACAACTGAAACATTGTTATCTAAGAAGCATGCCTTGCAGCTACACATGTGACCTAAACTAATGTCTAGTAGCTTGATGACATGATGTGATATTGTTCATGATGTATGTTAATGAGAGTTATTTGTTGGTCTGTTTGAAAATTGTTGGTGTGTTCTAGCAACGTATAGGTTGGGTTCAGTTTGATTGTTACATAAATTAATTCCAATCAAGTTGTATGGAAAGTTAATAATAACATGTTTTCCAAGTCACAATGGTTTTCCCCAGCTGTATGTTGACATCAGAGATGGATTCATTTACACAAAATCAAATTACTTTTCATTTCCATTAAATTTGTCCTTCTAATTATTTTTTTAATTACAACAGCACAGCATCGTATAAAAGCAGCTGCTTATTCCGCAAAAGGTAAAAGAAAGGTTTTGTCGATGCAGTTGTTTTGGAATGAATATTTACTTTTAGTGCAATGGTTACCGGGTACATGCAGTTAATTATAATATTTGTAATTGGATCCAATCTTGCCTAGTTATTCTGGTTATAATTGTTTCCAATGTTGGCAACATTCTCTTAACTGAATAGTCCGTACGTATTGTCATTACAATGTTATGATCTTATGAGATCTCATTCAACTACCAGGTAGGTCTCAGAACATTATCACTATGCCACACTTTCTAAGGGTGGTCACTGCCAGGGTGCTTATCCTCATTTTACGTGATTTCCAAGTCTAGAGACATCCACCGTCTCTGATGTTGAGTGACTGTTTATACACCATGCCTGCCTGCTCCAGCTATTGAACTCATACCAAGTGGGTGTACTGTACTCACCAGTACACCAAGTGGGTGTACTGTACTCACCAGTTCACTGTCATCAACCACCATTCATTAAGTGCAAACAATTTCTGGCCAAACATTCCAGAGAGAAATACCTGTGATGCATTGTTTATATTTTAAATATGGACAACAAATGTACTTGTAATGTTTAGGTTAATGCCTAATATTAATGTCTACTGTTGTTGAGTAATAATACAGCAACTACCCAGTATGTTGCTGTGGAATTGTCTTGTTAAGTTAGGAGATGTTAAGATAAATGTTGAATATGTTAAGGTTTCAGACTTCTGCTTGGCAGCTACTTTAACTGGGACATTTCTCAAGAATTAACAACACTCACCCAGAGCAAAACACCAAGAGAGCAGATGCACCAACAAATATTGCTTATTGTGAGTTCAGCTTTGTATGCTGGTGCAGTCCAATCCACGTATGAATTATGATGGGTAAAACTGATCAGTAAAGCTAAACCACAGCATGTATTAAACTGAGAATAATGCTAATACCAAATATACAGTGATAACATTAGTGTCTTCAATATCTGCTGTGTAGTTAGTTTTAAATGAAATAATATTCTTGATGTTGTATAGGTTGCAGACATTGACAGTCCAAACCTAATCCAGCATCACTTGTCTTTATAAATGGCTAAAACAATTTCTAACTTGTAATCAACCCAACTATTGTAACTCACTTCTAAACATCACTGCCAAAGAGTACATATCTAATCTCCTTTATATACATAATTGTTTAGCACATGTTACCATGTGTGCTAAACAGTTATGGCCCTCGTTTCTCACCAACGCTACCCCTACATAATCAGATACACTGGCTTCCAGTTGTGTATTGAATCAAATTCAATTTGGATACTGTTACATTTCGAGCATTTTCTGCTCAGCAACTAACTGACTCGGTTAATCTGCTACATTTCTCTTATACCTCTAGGTCCATAGATAATCTTTTTCTAAACAACTTTTTGTTCCGAAAACTACAATATTTGCAAATGTGTGTTCTCTGTAGCTGCATCAAAAATCTAGAATCAGCTCCCTCTTCTTCGCCTTTTCCCACTAGGTGGGGTCAGCGGCCCGAATTCTTGATTTCCAGAATGTTCTGTCCTGGGCATCCTCCGGGGTGATCCGCAGTGCCTTCATATCCATTCGGACGCAATCCATCCATCTCCCTCTTGGTCTCCCCTTTTGTCTTTTTCCTGGCACTCTCATGTCAACAACTGCTCTCACTTCGTTGTTTTCTTCATAATCAGCTCCCTATTAAAATTAAATCTTCTGAAACTATAGCCACCTTTAAAAAAACATATTTGTTTAAAAAGCATTTCCACCAATGGTGACTCTTGCCTCTCCTTGTTTATCATTATACATAATGATTGTGTTTGATGCATATCTGAGCATGAATTTTAAAGGATATACACACTATAGCAATGTTGCCACTACTAATTCTTCTTTCAGTTACAATAGAAACTTCCAAAATAAAATTAATCATCTGCAACTAATCACAAAATGTACTGTTGAACCCCGCCCAGTGTAATACACCCAGCTCTTCCCGTTTGATAAAATGGACACTAAACCGGTTTATTTCTAGTGATGTTAAGTGGGAGGTTTATTGTGTTATGATAAGTGGGTTCAGGTTAATTAATTGTACCAAACTACCTGTACGTGTGTGAGTTGAATACTCTGAAATATAGTGGGGTGAATTAATGGTGGCAATGTTTGACTGTTTGCCTTGGTATTAATGTGAAGGCATGTATTTGTGTGTGCACCGGTTGATTCATTGTGGCAGATAAGTCAGTTAACTCAGAGGTGTTTAATGGATATCAGTTGGTACATGTATTTAGCTTCAGCATATGGTGGTGGGGTGAGCGTTAAATTGTAGAAATATTTCTCTTGGTAGATGATGTAATTGCATAAGAATTATGCATGCTTCAGAATGACAGCATATGTTAAAGTTGGATTAAACTATTTCGTTTTCCGGTGTTTAATGGATTAGTTTTGTTGGTGCTTCTGTATGTACGAAGACTATATTGAACAATAAAGTTTTCAGTTAATAATTTTATGGTGTTTTCCCCCATGACATTTGACTGTGTGTGTGTGTGTGTGTGTGTGTGTGTGTGTGTGTGTGTGTGTGTGTGTGTGTGTGTGTGTGTGTGTGTGTGTGTGTGTGTGTGTGTGTGTGTGTGTGTGTGTGTGTGTGTGTGTGTGTTTGGGGTTTTGTGTGTGTGTGTGTGTGTGTGTGTGTGTGTGGTGTGTGTGTGTGTGTGTGTGTGTGTGTGTGTGTGTGTGTGTGTGTGTGTGTGTGTGTGTGTGTGTGTGTGTGTGTGTGTGTGTGTGTGTGTGTGTGTGTGTGTGTGTGTGTGTGTGTGTGTGTGTGTGTGTGTGTGTGTGTGTGTGTGTGTGTGTGTGTGTGTGTGTGTGTGTGTGTGTGTGTGTGTGTGTGTGTGTGTGTGTGTGTGTGTGTGTGTGTGTGTGTGTGTGTGTGTGTGTGTGTGTGTGTGTGTGTGTGTGTGTGTGTGTGCGTTTTCATGTGTGTGTGTGTATGTTTGTGTGTGTGTGTGTATGTTTGTGTGTGTGTGTGTGTGTGTGGCTAAGAGTTTTAAATATTGAAGCCAAGTGAGTTCACAATTAGTTTTTCCATGAGTGCAATTTTTAATCCTTTGGGCCGAAGTCCAGTGAACTTATGACATCATTCTGTGTCTGCTGGTGAGGATCTGTTTTTATAATTTGGCATAGACTTCTTAGGGAATTGCTACTATGCAAACAAATTATTTCTGAAGGCCCCAAAATTTGTATAAAAAATGTATTTGATTGAATTTAAAAAATCAACATGTCCACATTTTACTGGGAAACAGCATTTGTGTTTTCGAGAATGCCTCACTTGACCCCAACACAATAGGCTAGGTGGCCTACCAGGAACCATGGCTAATTGTACATTGGTGACTGCCGACTGCCATACGCTGAATGCCATGTAGCCTGCCTGGAAAGCATAGCTGATTGGTATTCCATCTGTGGCAGGCTGCTGTTTTAATTAAGGTGTATCTTCAAAACTCTTGATTCTCTATAAATGTAACTGAGTTATTCTGAACAACTACAGAATGAGTTATCATAAACTTTATTGATATCAACTGCATTCTGATACCTGGGTGGGCTGAGTAGAGTGTAAATAGATAACTCCAACTTTATTAAAAACCAATAATGCCCAGTCCTGTCGAGCTGCTCTCACACAATTTGGCTGTGTTTCTGGTATTTTGCATCAATAACCTTAAAAAAGTAAATTAGGTGATAATGATGAAGAGAATATGATTCACCGAAACACATTTAATTCATTCATAATTACAAAACTCACTAAAATTATAGTCCAAAGGACTTCAGGGCTTTTTAGCCTATTTTTACTCCCGTTTATAAACACCAGCTAGGAGTGACCATCAACTTAATGTCTCTTCTGAAAGACGTGGGCAATGTTTGCAATTTATAAGCAATTAATTTTGGGTTAATTACGCACTGTTACACCATCTAGCGAATCGCAGCGTGAATGCACCAGTGGAAAAGTGCTACCACCTGCCGGTTACTTATAGAAACACTGAAACTTGTGCAGGTGGACGTGAGGAAACAGCACATTTATTTCTTCGATTTCTTATCGAAGATGGGTTCGTCATATTTGGATCAGATGAAACGATATTTTCAAACACACGGACGCACAAAAGAGTACCAAGCACACAACTCAAAAATTCATTCGGTAGCTTGGAATTGCGACGGACGCAGACTGGCGTCGGGTTCTTACGACAAAACTGTTGTCATCTTCACTCTCGACAAAGACCGTTTGGTGCGTAGCGAAAAAGATGTCAAAGTTAAATTTTTGAATGGGTGGCATCATATATTCATTAGGGTCTACACCACTGCATGCTGTGCATTTGTTCGGCTTTTTATTTGACCACTTCAGTTTCTCACCACACCTCAATTTATAGTGTAGATTGTGGTTATCTTGTATTATCGCCCAAAACTGGCTACCTACCTAGTACTGCAACTCCACACACACTAACCTCAATTAACAAGACTGTGAGGTGGCATCACTTTTCAGACCGTCAACTCCGCCTGGAATATTAATGGCCTGCCGATGTAACCAACAGGTTTTTTATTTTAAATATATATTTGCAATTGTTATGAAGCAGGAATTAGACATGCAGGTTGGCTGTCGCGGGAACATAAAATTAAAAGAATAAATACGAATAATTGTATATAAAGTGATACTGTTTTCGATTGTAGTTTAAATGGTGGTTATATTGATGCAATTAATTACTTAGAAATAATTAAATGTAATTTTTTAAGGATTTATAATACTGAATTCATGAGTATAGCAGTGCTGCCTCTAACAGATAACATTCAAAAGTGCTTTAAACCAACCAGACTGTTTTCTCGGCATAGTTATGCAGCCGACTGACAGTTGGTTAAGTGAGACTACACACAGTCACACCCTTTTCCTTAGCCTCGATTAACCAGCCTCTATGAGGTGGCAGCACTTTTCAGCCCCTCAACTCCGCCTGGAATATTAATGGCCTGCTGATATGACTGACAGGGCAGCCTTACCCCAAATTAGGTTAGAGACACTGATTGGCTCCCAGGCTAATTATGAAGAAAAAAAAAAATTACGATATAGTTTTACAAGATAACAACATCCTATGAAAAGTATTCAACATTGAACTTATATTCACACAAAATAAACAGAAATACATATATTTGCATTTGGTTTTTGAAGCAGGAATTAGACATGCCAATTGGCTGTCACGTGAATATAGAATAAATATGAATAATTGTGTATAAAGCGATACTGTTTTTGAGGGTACTTTAAATGTTGGTTATATCGACACAGTTAATTACTTAGAAATAATTTAATGTTTTTTAGAAATTTATAATACCGAATTAATGAATCACGAGTATACCACTACCAGTGCTGCCTATATAGTGGAGACGTCACAGATAGATGAGGCTTGCAAGTGTAAGTTTAAGTGTGTAGCCAATGACATGCCTGACTTTTGCCTATTAACTTCTTATACTTTGACTGTCTTAGCCAACGTGAGGCAGACGTGTACGCCACAGGACTCAATCGTCACTGAGCAGTCAGTCAATCAGTCACCTAGTGCAAATTACCACTTGGAACATGAAAGGGACATGCTCAAGGTCAGACTATACAGTCTACACCTCAGTCTTGAAGCCAGTCTTATGTCAGGAAACAAAACAGAAACAGTGGCACTGAAAATATAAAGAATTCTGCCCTCAACAAAATCAGTCTATTCTATGACATAGATTGTATTAACAATAAACTCTAGTTTTCATGTGTAGTTCATTGTTTAATAATATATGTTTGATTTCATATAATGCCACATCCATAATTGTTCATGGCACTTTACAACATATTACTATTAAAATACATAAAAAGGATAAATTCATACATTGAGTAAAATGCTAATATAAAAAAAAAGTGTAGGTAAATAACTTAAATTAATACAATAATAAATATTATAGAATTAAAAAAAAAGTAAATAACTTAGTCTTAAAGTATACATAATAAATATAATCTAGCAAAGAATTCCATAATATTAATAAATTAATATATATATATATATATACGTATGGTTAATAGTAATACATAATTTAGTTTAAAAAAAAAATATTTTACAATAACAATAATTACTTGCATGTGCTGCTTCAGAGCAAGGACCATGTGTTCCGGGGTCACGCGGACAGTGTGGACCAGTTGTGTTGGCATCCCAGTCACCCGGATCTGGTGGCAACGGCAGCGGGAGACAAGACTGTCAGGATCTGGGACGCACGGTCATGTAAACCAGTGGCTACCATCGCCACAAAGGGTGAGTGCCACTGTCTGATCATTCACATGAGCCAGGGGCAGCGTGTTTTTAAATGATTCAGTTCTACTTGACGATGGTGTCGGACTATTTCCTGAACCGAACTTAATATATATCATCACGATTGCCGTAGATCAAAATTACTGTATCTAGAATTGCAAAGTGAATCGGTGAATGACGATTATTAATGTCATATTGATAAATAAACTGGTCATGTAACAAAATTAAAAACATGTTTAGGAATGATACATTGTCACACGTACACTGATAGCCCTGCTGATGTGTTTTCAATCTATTGTTATAGGCCTGTTAATATTTACTAGAACTTCTCAGTACTCATAGCAGCATGAGTACTTCAAATTCAGTGTTTTGTTACACCTCATATGCATGCATATATATATATATATATATATATATATATATATATATATATATATATCTAATATAAATATATATATATATATATTCTAAAATATATATATATATTTCTAAAATATATATAAATATACATAATATATACATATATTTTAGAATATATTTTATAATGCATTGTTGCCCTTGTCAGGGGAGAACCTCAACATCTGTTGGTCACCCAACGGAAGTACGATCGCGGTCGGTAACAAGGAAGATCTTGTCACATTCATTGATGCAAAGACACATAAAACAAGAGTTGATGAACAGTTTAAATTTGAAGTGAATGAGATTTCCTGGGACAACAGCGGAGACCTCTTCTTCTTGACAAGTGGGCAAGGCTGTATACACATACTCAGGTAACTTTATGTATGCTCAAATTCTAAAAAGAAATCAACTTCTTCGCATATAGTATGCAGATACTAATCACTTGGTTATTTATATTTTAACTGGTCAACATTTGTGTACAAATATGCAGGTTTTGCTTACCCTGTTATTTAATTTTTATTTGTTTTACATGCACATTTAGTGTATTTGTTCAATTGTATTTGTTGTTAACATTTAAAAATAGGGTGTAGTTTGTTCAAAGAACTGTTTGCCTTGTTAGATGTGTCTGGCGTGCCATACCCAGAGCGTTTGAAAATGTAGTATTGTGTTCCACAGTTACCCAGAGCTGAAGCTAGAGTACATTCTCAATGCTCACCCTGCCAACTGTATCTGCATCGAGTTCGACAAACGCGGACGTTACTTTGCAACAGGAAGTGCCGATGCTGTTATGTCATTATGGGATGTCCGTGAACTTGTATGCGTACGCACATTCTCACGGTGGGTTCTATCATTGTTCATTATGTTCAAAGGATGATAAATTACCTATTTCCCAGCAAATATGTATTCTGACTTCCAGTACACGTTATACCTTAGTTTGATTTTGACAGAAGTTTGGCCTGATTACTTGTAGGGAGAACAAACCACCAACCATTGTACTCCATTCTTGTTGGTTTGGTACAGTTTTCCCAATGTCTCCAGGTTTAACAGTAACACCCTTTCTTTTTCTCTGAGTATCTCCCTGACAGGTGTTTCTCAGCCTTCCATTTGGAAGTTTGTTGCTGATTTCCTTTGTGTGTCTCCTAGCTACCTTCCTTTTCTTCTGTTCATTTTCCCACTGGTGTGTGTTTGGTCGATAATTAAAATAATAAATAAATTAAAATAAATGGATGAATAGCTAACTAATTAACTATGATCATTGAATGTTAAAATAATAATCTGTAAAAAAATGTGTCTTGAGTGCAACCTTAAACTGATTAAAACTTGTACATTGGCGCACTGCGTATCACAACAAGATAATTTCTAATAAGTATTTTCTCTGCTACTTTTGTCTTGCTAATCTGTGGATAATGTCTTCAGCACAACAAGTTGGAACATAACTGTTTATGCAAATTACTTTGAGCTTGTTGCATGAGCCGCGAACAACACAATGTCCGTTGACTTTAAACACTGTGAAATTGTTGGATAAAGAAGTCTGGCAAACTTAGCCAAATTTTCATGACCGTGCCATGTACTGATAATACAGGCGGAGCCCAAACTAGAAATTCCGCGCACGCACAGTTTTTGTTGATATATTGTCACGATTATAATTTATAAGTGATTAATAAAACACATTTGTAATGAAATGTGTGCATACGGTACATGAAATAATTATGTTAACAGCATTAATAAAATATTGAGTACATTACAAAAAGTTAAAAATTCTCAAAGAATCCCTCGCTTGACTTGATGATTATACCAACATGTTGTAAAATAGGTGTTGAACAGTGACTGGTAAAGGACTCCATTTAATGTGAACTTGGGAAGCATCTCGTAATTTTAGTACTTGTACTTTTAGTTTCAGAAGAAAAGAAAATTAAATATGCAAATGTCATGCAGAAGGTCAATGTAAAAATAAATATATGCAAGATGAATTATCATGTGTAAGAGAGTGTGTGTGTGTGTGTGTGTGTGTGTGTGTGTGTGTGTGTGTGTGTTGTTGTTGTCTGTCTGTCTGTCTGTCTGTCTGTCTGTCTGTCTGTCTGTCTGTCTGTCTGTCAGTCTGTCTGTCTGTCTGTCTGTCTGTCTGTCTGTCTGTCTGTCTGTCTGTCTGTCTGTCTGTCTGTCTGTCTGTCTGTCTGCTGGGACTATGGACTGAGGACTGAGGTGATGGTCGCATGTGTATATGCTTGAGTGTGTATATGCGTGAGTGTGTATACCGGGTACTTGTGGGTGTGTGTGTATGGTGTGTGTGTGTGGTGTGCATGCGTGCATGCATGCATGTGTGTGTGTGACAAAAACAGATACAGATATAGAGATAATTATATTTTTTATCAGTTATAATAGTGATCTGACTCCAAATGACTATCATTTCAGCTTTCACACTGTTTTGTATTTATAACATCCTAGTCCAGCACAGGAGACCTTTTAGTGTGCATCTATTGGTTCAACGTGACTGTCTTTGTTTCAGCCTGGACTGGCCAGTGCGGACACTTAGCTTCAGCTATGATGGTCTGTTGCTGGCGTCCGCATCAGAAGATCTCATCATTGACATAGCAGAAGTAGAGACAGGTCAGTGCAGAGGACATATCCACAGTCATTCAACCATTATATCAGCCAGTTAATCTGCACCCAACCCCAGAACTGTCTCCTCCCAACTCATTTGTAACTAGACATCAACATTACCGGGTACATAAACACTAGAGCTGTACTTCCTGACATGCACTTTTTGAAATGAAATTGAACACCAGGAGGTGTTGAATGTCTTGTCTTGTCTCTCAGTGTTTGTGAGTTTTTTTAATGGTTTTTGAAGATTCAAAAGTATTGTCAGTTGATGTAAAATACAGTACATAGCTTCAATAAACACTCATCTTTTTCGAATGTTTTTGTTTTCTCTAGGAGCGAAAGTGGCAGAAGTGACGTGTGAGAGCCCGACCTTCTCTGTAGCTTGGCACCCGAAGCGCCACCTGCTGGCATTTGCGTGTGAAGACAAGGACAAATATGAGCGAGACCGAGATGCAGGGACTGTCAAACTATTTGGCTTGTCCAACGACTCTTGATCATACGCACGTGATCATGTGCCACAAACTGTTGTCAGCCTCCAACATTGTACAATTATTACTTTTGAGTTACATTTTGTACGACACATGTGACATTGTAAATAATTTCTCAATGTGTCACTCACTCATCCTTCTCCTGGGCCGGTCGTTAAGGTACACCTTGAAGATTCAACAGAAATCAACAGCCGTTTCAACTTTGGTCCAGCGTCAAGCAGCTTCCTTCCTTGCTCGACTCAAGGCTTGTCCATCTTCACGTGCCAGGGGTGCTGCTGTGATGACAAGCTCAGCCAATATTGTCACCAGATGACAAGTTCCAGTGATTCTATTGATTCAGCTAACTTTCATACAATGAATACGAGATATCTCGGGGAGTTGTGGGCGTATGTTCACCCTGGCTTGCAAGGGTGGTTTTGACCATTCCTTGCCAAAATTACCAGTTGCACATTGTGTGTGGCAGATTGCATTAGAATAATAAATGTTTGTTTGTCTCTTTCCAGCACCAGGTACAATTGTGAGAAAGAAGTGATTATGAAAAATTTGATGTCTGTAAATTTTGTCATCAAGGTTTGTTAAGGATCATATTTGAACTAGTGGTCGCGTTCCATCAATTGATAATGTGTTGTTCACCAGAGGTCGCCACTGTAATGTTGACGTGGCAAATTAATTGCAATTAAATAAAACGTCCTTAAAAGCTGTTATCTTTAACACGTATTCGTGTACAGTATTGAAACATCCTGTGAGGTTGAATAGAGGGCTATTTGTGAATCACGATCGGATTTGATGAAATGAGCCGTTGGTTGAGGTAAATGTTTTATTTATTGTCCACCAGACGTCACTACTATTTCATAAGGCTACCAGCAAAGCAACCAAATTGCATTTCTCCACTAAATCGGGTACTTACTGCAGATAGGGTGCTAGCAAATTATGTTAAATTGATTTAGTAGAATAGTTAGTAAGTTATTTTAGAGTTACCACAGTTTTCCTACTGAGAATGCAGTTCATATGCCAGGTTTGTAGATGCCATAGACATAGTGCAGAATTGGCTGAATGTGAAATATATAGCTACTGGTAGTGTGACGTTACTTTGGGAATATCCTGTACAAGTTTCAGTCTAGATAGGAACTAATTCGATTTTCCATGTCCATAGGTAAAATTCATCAAAATGTAAGTAGAGTGCTGTGTGGAATTACAGTTTAATTCCCTTACATATGGAATTTTACTTAACTAATTCTTAGTCATAAGAAAGAATAACAGTACACATACATAAAGTTTCATACATCTTTAATGACTTAACAAATATGACGCTGCCTAACTATATACACAAGAACATACAGACTGATAATATCCAGACATTTATAGTAGTCATTATATGGAAAAAACTACTGCAATCACTTTCCATAAACACAAATACCTTCCTGATACATGCATTGTACTTTGAATAATCTTGACAGAATTTTCCATAATGTTTTGCTTTGTAATTTAAGAATAAACCTTTCGGTTTACTACATATGTATGTTGTGATTTCTGAAATGCTTGACATTAAGGTGATTAGAAAAATAAATAATAAAATGACAAACTGAAGAAAATATATACACTTTTTGCACCATTACTGTTTATAATCTGACGTCCTCAGAAGAGAGCTTGAGAATAGTTATCGAACACAATTAGGGTTCTGATTGTACTGCGACACACACGTCATCGCTTTTTTCATAAATCTTAACAAACCATCAATAAACCATCTGTTGTAATGTAACAAAAATAACAAACAACTGGATTGCTTCAAGCCATGCTTGAAAATAATAAATAAATACACCTCAACAATTCAACTAGCTACGCTCGAGGGAATAAACTTGTTGTCGTAAAGGAACGATCCATTCCCGATTAGCATTTTCAAACAAACACAATGATCGCTCAAGAAATACGAAAAGAAGTACCTGGGGATCTGATCTCAAGTGGTGAAATGAAATTGTACTGGGTACTCATTATATAAAAAATTTGTTATTGTCATCATTATTGCAACTGCATTCAAAATCAATTATTCTAAGAGCTGTGGGACCACCAGATTCGAAGGTAAATTACCCAGATTGCACCTGATTAGAAGCAATTAAAATACAAAGCATCACTTGTGTACTGGTATGATATGGTCATTTTTCTGAAGTGGTCCCTTCAACGTATTACTTGGAGCAGGCAAGTAACCTCTCTCCCGTGATTCATATCTCATATCCTGATCGAAGTTCCCATTAGACGTGATATTTTGCCTTGTACAAGGCCTTCATGTTGTACCCAACATTTGACATTATACATATGTACATTCATCTGTTCACTCCAGATATGAAGCGATGTCACTGCGTCCGGCTAAATAGACACTGTGTACCCTGTATGAAACGCCACCCTTGAAGAAGGGTGGCAAAGTCTTGCCCCGTAACTGAAAGTAGTCCCGCTACGTTCTCACAAGTAGACACTGCTTGAGCTTCGATTCGAATCCGCGCATGCATTTTGAGTAAACAATCTCAAAACCAGGAACGCTCCCTGGTGTACGTTAATGGTACCATGCGAAAAACTTGATGATAATATCCCCAATGATACCCGGGGATATTCACGTTTAGCAGAACTGCCACAACCTGACAATGACAGGAAGTACAATGTCCGAGTCGCTATAGCAGTTTGGCTCAGTTGTCGCACGGATGTGATACCCCGGAGCCATGAAGGACGCGGAGAAGGTTTGTGGAGTCAGTTCACAGCTGTGACACCTTCCGGGGCACGTTTTGAGCAGTTCAGTCGATATGCTGCTATTTTTAATTTGCCCAACAGGCGCACATGTTTGCAGTGTCGAAATAACAGCTACCCTCCGGTGAACAAATGCGCAGCTACGTTGTCGGCCACCTAGCGGCAGTAGTGCGAGTTATACGGGTACGACTGGTACATGCCGTTGCAAGCAGATGGTGTGTGCGTGTTTGGTCCACTCACGGCCGAGTGCATGTCCGAGTAGTTGTTGATGATGTGTTCCCTAGATGGCGCCGGTGCCACGTGATACTGCTGTGTGGGCACCGCTGAGTAAGAGTGCTCGTACTGCTTTGGATACGCCTGCTGCGGCGTCATAGGCGGTGGCAGTGGAGAGCGGCGCACCGCCGGCGCAGGAGGCCGCACCGTCGTCTTCTGCTTCGGAGACTGCTTCTGGCGGCGCCACACCATGTACACCGTTGCTATGACAACCACGACGATGACGGCGACGGGAACGCCAACGATGAGTGGCAGAGACGAGTTCTCAAGGAACGAGTTTCTCTCCGCTGCCCGGATTCGAGAATCGAGTTGACGCGGATCTGTGAACACACAAGGCAGAAACATCATGTACTGTAGTCAAACTGTGAAACGTACCTGTTTCAGAAGCCCTGGGGCACTTAGAATGAGTCAAAGGCTGTCTGTACAGTGGCAGAATAGAATGAGTCAATCAAACAAACAGGCTGTCTGTACAGTGGCAGAATAGAATGAGTCAATCAAACAAAGGCTGTCTGTACAGTGGCAGAATAGAACGAGTCAATCAAACAAAGGCTGTCTGTACAGTGGCAGAATAGAATGAGTCAATCAAACAAAGGCTGTCTGTACAGTGGCAGAATAGAATGAGTCAATCAAACAAAGGCTGTCTGTACAGTGGCAGAATAGAATGAGTCAATCAAACAAAGGCTGTCTGTACAGTGGCAGAATAGAACGAGTCAATCAAACAAAGGCTGTCTGTACAGTGGCAGAATAGAATGAGTCAATCAAACAAAGGCTGCCTGTACAGTGGCAGAATCTTAAGACTACGCAAATTTATAGAAAAAGTTGGTGAACAGCTTCATAGATATCTGATGACTCCAGATGGACGCAGAGTGACGACTTCGGAACAAAGTACTCAAATAGGAATAGATTGCCTGCATACTGTGATAACTATACAATGTCTAGTGGTCTCACCTGGTAGCATTTCTATATGGTATGTAGAACTAATGGTATGACCTCTAGTTGCCTCATCTGATAAAACTGTCACATGGGACCTAATAGTATGACATCTAGTTTGTCATCTAGTTGAATGATGGTGCGACGTCTATTTGCATCATCTGATAACACTGCCTTATGGTAAAAGGAACTAATGGTAGGACGTCTAATTGAATAATGGTATCCATCAAATAGCTGCACCTGAAAACACTGCTTTATGGTACATGGAACTAATGGTATGACGTCTAGTTGCTCATCTAATAACACTGCCATATGAACTAATGGCATGACGTCTAGTTGCCTCAACTGATAACATTGCCATATGGAAACTATGACATCTAATTGAGCAGTGGTGTGACGTCCAGAAGCCTCACCTGGTAGCACGGTGAGGAAGGCACTGCGGACGCTGTGACCCATGCTGTTGGCCCCCACACACACATACATGCCGGAGTCCGACTGCTGGGCGTCGTAGATGGTCAGTTTGTTGAGGTAGACGTCACCTTTCCGGGCCAGCACTTTGCCCGTCTTCAGAACCAGGAACTGCTGACCGTTGACCGTGATGGTCGCGTTCTTCTGCTTCATGTCCTCCTGGTTGTCCACCCGCTTAAGCCACTGCAAGAGACACAGAGGTCAGAGGTCAAGTCGGAATTCCTCGGTGTGTTTATATATCGAATATACATGGGTTTTTTCTAAAGCACAACAATGGAGTCGCAGTAATTATATGGCCGAACAAATCTGCAAAGTTGTGTCGGGAAATGTTTTGGGATGTAGTTCACTGATGTGACACTTGGTGGCAGCACCTGTGTCATACAGATCGCAGCATTTCTAGTCATTCCACCAGGAAACATTTCATTTACACCACTTGACAAGAATGAGAATAACAAGATTCAGCAAATACTCTGCGTTATCCATCAGTGCATATGAATATATATATATATATATATATAAACATATATATATATATATATATATATATATATATATATATATATATATATATATCAACATGTGCATGAAAATAAGCCTGTTAATCTTGTATTCATATATCATTAAATTGAAACATTTACTTTCAAATACAGTGACAGAAATTTGCTAACAAGCAAGAATCATAACTTGGGCTTGGTGTCAGATTATTCACATAGCACCCAGCAGTCATTTTGATGATGGGGTAATCAATGCATGTTACAATCTTCATTTATCTAAAAATGGAACCAATCTAGTACTCTCTGACGTGCTAGGTCATTTGCAAAAATTACAGGTATTTTTTGCAGAATTTAAAATGGGAAATGCAAAAAAAGCTAGTAATTTATCCAATGATTTCATCAAAACTAAACACCTGCACAAACTAACTAGAAGACACCTGATTAGTTTGATTTTTTGCCAATTCTAAATCAAGATAATGAATTTTTTTATTGCAAAACCAATTAACAGACCCTTAATAATGTGTGAGACATTAAGAAACTACGTCATTATGATGTCATATTTATGTTATAAATATTTAACTATGCAAAACACTTATATTAAGATTATGTTGTAATAGTCAGCTTCAGAACTTTACCAATCCTGCTCCAGAAATAGCATAACTATACAGGTTGAATGCTGATTAGCAATATATATATATATATATATATATATATAATATATTATATTTAAAAATGTAGCCAACACAGGTCAGTCATGCATGTGTGTACGCGGTACATCAAACAAGTGCAAACATTCAATAAAAACAAGGTCACACAGGGTCAAAGTGCACACAGGGTCACAGTGCAGTCACAAATACTGTTCAAGATGGGATGTGCACTAAACCAGCATCACATGGGTCACAAAGAAATAAAACCCAGCCAGGTTGAGTAATTTCAGAGGAAAATAAAATGTTGGATCATTTAGGAAGATTTTGGCAGGGTGGACCATTAGGTTAAAGGGAAGTATGTCAGTTTTACCAGTGTCGATTTGTTTTGGGCAGCTAAACTGATTACATTACAAATTCCAGTTTTTAGACACACAACATCAAAGATGGGTATTTGCATTTCAAATCACACATCGTATAATAGAAAGCATGATTTTCAGACTTTCATACTAATAATTCCAAATTGCGTTATTGAAATGGGCAGCAAGTTGCAAAAATATTTATAAAAATTAAAAAAATGTAACTTTTACCCATGTGGATATATTCTGGCTCTGCCTCAGTTATTTTATGTACCAACAGGTTACATACGGAGCTACTGCTGCCTTTCAGATAAGGTGATTTCTGAAGCTCTACAGTCGGACTTAAACAAGAAAATATCCCATACAATGAATTAATTATACACGATCACACTGCTGCGGGGGTCACTCTACTTCTGTCGTTCATGACAACACATCAGAGTGACACCATTTAAATATAACATATCCAGTTGTGAAGTTACATCACATGCAATATCAAACAGCCTTGACCTTATGAATGGCATAGCCATCGTATCTTTGGAGCTGTGATATCACCATGTAAACCCAGCTTGAGTGATTACACATACAGTACATGAGAGAATACTGTGTCTAAACCAGTCACTGAGTGGTGGTGTAACATGTTAACGTCAATAGAGCCATTGTCTCGCCTTGCTGTCTACCCAAGAACAATTCTACCATATTGTACCAAACAGAAAAGAGCTTACCATTTTACCAAATAAAAAAATACGCATTGTTCCAGTCTTTTAAGCACTATATTTATTTTATTACACTTACTTCAAATGACAAGCACAAGCACAACACACACACACACACACACACACACACACACACACACACACACACACACACACACACACAATTTTTAAAGTATGTAGTTACCCTTCTGTTAGGTACAATATGTTACATGCTCTTGCTCTGAAATGGTTTACTCAGAACACAAGGGCACTGGCAGTTCTTTGTCAATCCTACAATGTTGTGCATAAAACCAAACTGCAATGCCTTTAATACTCTTGCACCTTAAAACGTATCACTGATTTACTAATCTGCATTGGGACTTGCTGCTTGGTAAACACACTATTATCACTATCAATTAATTTACCCAAATATATATATATATATATATATATATATATATATATATATATATATCAAAACTGTGATGTAGGAGAAAACTAACAGAAGATAAAAATATTTCTTTTCACTTATTATGATACTTTGTACGTCTGCTTGAATGATTTCCTGAATGATAAATATCAGTGTTACTCCAAGCATGGTAATTAGAGAAAATTAGTTCCATGTTAGCAGTGATAGAAATAGGTGTAGAAATATTGTCAAGTCACAAGAAACCTGTTTGTCACCTGTTTGCAGAAAGCTCACTAAAGATGGTATCAAAGATTAAAGGCATTGCTACAAGCAAATCACACATGTAGATTTTGTTCCTACAAATTCTGCATCACAGATTTAAGGAATAACTAAAAATGCTGATAGATTGAAACTCACTTATTCTGGATGATCTTAACAAATAAAAGCATAACAAAATAAATATAATTCAAACAAATGTACTCAAGTTTAAAAGTTTTTGAAAATGCATAAATTTTATGTTGTACATAAGCTTTTGTATTATTGTGCTACAAGACAATTTCTATTTACAAAACGCATTAAATATTTTTTTATTATTCATCAGAATGTCATGCTGCCAGTTATTACTACAAATGATTGCCATGAACAATATTTGTTTGTTTTATGAATAGTTTAAAATATGCACTTTACCAGCACTTTCACTTAGAAATAATTTTTTGAAACTATTTTAATAATATAACTGATATGATGATTTTTGTTTTTAATGTGATGTTTAAAATGAACAATAAAGTCTTTTGAATCTCTGAATTATCTACTATTAACTGGTATTTAAAAAATCACTTTACATAACACTGCTAATGTTAAGTGACGATCTTGTGAAAACTAACTTTTAAATGAAATTACGGACACATTTAAGGTTTGTTGGGGCTAGACGATGCAGAATTTGCAAGGAACTTTGCTACACCCCTCTGCCGTGCGTGCGTGCGTCACACTACAACCAAGAAACTCATGCAGCAGTGCCGCCATGTGGCAGGTGCCTGAAGCAATCGGGTGACGAATGAACGAAGCCGCAGTGGAGGCTAGTGGAGCGGGTGATCGCGTGCAGTGCCTACGGACACCAGTGAACCAATCAGAGGAGGCGTTCAAAGAGAGGCAAGCGTCTGTCTACCTTGATCGCCGGTGGGTGTCCTACGCTCTGTACGCGGCACAGAAACGACGCCATTCCGCTGAACGGAACGGTCAGGTTCTCGGGGTGGATGAGAATTGGCTTCTCGACTAACGCCCCTGCAAAAACGGCAAAGTCAAAGCTGGTTAATATCGGTGCGACGCGTCACCATGTCTCACCTGCACTGTCGGCTCGACGTCGCTCTGGACGCGACACTGGAATAGCGCCATCTGTCCGCTGACGACTGTCGTGTTCAGCGGGTGTGGGTCAGCGATCACTGGCTGGCTAACACGCCCTACAAACGTGTAGTGTGAAGTGTGTTATATAATGTTTTTATCTTCTAGGGAAACCTCAACATATGGATTTGTTTAGATTCTGTTTGTTAAATACAAAAATTTAATACATTGTTGGCGTGTTTGTATCGTTTTAATGTTTGTTGTTGCAAATGCAAACTTGCTTGCTGAAATTATTAACAAATGTGTAGTGCTGTGTGTGTGAGCACTACACATGTTTCATGCATTTATGGAAATCTCACAGTATATAAAAGATATCAAATTATTTAAACAATTATATTAGTGTCAGCAGCTGCCATTTGTCTGTCACAAGGAGTCAGTTACACAAACTTGTTGTACCTACCAATGCAGTGTGCCATCTTATGTAACTTGCACAAGGTTTTCTGGGAAACCTTGTTAAAAATATGTGTTGCAATTGGTCTGAATAATGCATACATTTGTACTATTTGTAAAAAAAGTTTTACTAAATCTTTTAAAAGATTTATTTTTAAACATGTAGTAGAATATGTATTATAAAAAAAGTAGCGAGCTTTTAATGATTATTAATTATAAAATATTACACCTAAAGAAATGTAACAGAACTGTTTAGATATACTACATACATTTACAATTTCTTTTCGCAAATCACTAATGTAAATTTTAAACACCATTGATTAGTAGTGTTATTACATTCCCGGTGAAACATGTTTCTAACTAAACCCCACACCTGAAATTTCTTATATCAGAAGTCAAGATAAGAACATAAATTAATCAGATTTAGCAAACGTCTCCGACTAATTGGAAATCCAAACTATTTTCACAAATGTGTAGCCAAACCGTTAGATCGCCCTGCACATACGTCTAACCACGTTTCATGTATGACCAGGTGTGAGGTACAGCTGACAAGTATGTTACTTAACTTTTAGTTAATTATGAGATATGTCACGTGATGTGATTGTTTCGCAGAAACAATCGATTTCAACAGTAGTCGTAAAATGTAGGCTCCCAACATCTCAGTTAATCTGCACCAGCAGTTGTCTTGAATTAATCTGTGGCATGTTATGTGGCGGCCATCTTTGTTAGACATAGTATCCTTACAGTTCTAATACACCTGCAGTTGACATTGAAAATTTATTTCAAAGAACACGTCCTTTAAGATATCTGGCATTCATCCTTTCATTATGATGTTGGGCCAATTTACATAACTGCAGACTGCCCTTGAATGTCCCAAGTACAACTAGTTCAGCTGATGTTATAAGCAGCTATAATAAGGAACATATTCTAGCGTAAAGATGATTTCGAAAGAAATACTACATAATTATAATAATTCACGACTAATGCTTAATGATTATTGTATGTTAAGCCCCTGAGCATAGATTCCTGATGATAGAAGGCACTATAGAAGTTTACAATTACTTTCACCCCATTACTTCAATATCCAGACAGCCACAAGACACCAGCAAACACAACGTTCTGGTAACGTTAGCGTAACGTTATACTTATGTTATGCATTAACATTTCTAAATAACGTTATGGGAACGTCAAGAAAACTTTAAAAAAAAAATGTAAGAAACGTTACTACTAACGTAACTGTAACCTTGCAAATAATCTTCTGGAAACCTGATTTTGTTAGTTGGGCATTTCATATAAAATAAATACATTTTTTTCACAAAATAAAACAAATGTTACAATCTTTAAAACCAGCCTCCTTTGTTCTGACTTACCAACGACCTCGACGGTGTAGGTGAAATTGATGGACCCCGCCTGGTTATGTACCCTACAGGTGTAGCGGCCGCTGTCTCGGGACTGGAGGTCAGACAACTTCAGCACCCACTTGCCGAGGTGGCCCGGCACGCCGCCCATCAACATTACCCCGTCCTTGAACCACACGATGCGGGGTCGCGGTCGCCCGGATGCCCGACACTTCAGGCGGGCGAACGCCCCGATGGGCTTCATCACATGACTGTGTGACATTTGGTCAGGATGGGAGAACTGGGGCGGGACTGAAATGAGAAATATAGACATTGAAGGTAGGGTTTTGAAATCAGGGACTGTTTCTTTGAAATTATGAACTGATATGGAAAATCCACCATTAAACAGAATCCATTGTTAAATTTTAACTTTGCAAAACATGCCAAAAATGGCACCATAACGTAGTTTATATTGTACATAATGAAAATATATTTTAAACAGCAAAACCAAATATGTGAGTTATAAGAATTTTAGTGAAATGATCCCCAAAGTCATTTTAATGTAACATAAATGTTATTCAATCAAAACAGAGTCATATGGCGCCTTATGCCTTCAACTAGTAATAGTTGACACTTTCAAACCATACACATGTAAGTCACTGAATTTAAATGAAAAGTCAATACATTTGACACTTCCTTATCGAAACAAATGCACTTCTATGTGGAATACACATATCCAAAAGGGCAGTCCTTGTGAGGCATGAACAATCCACTAGGAGGAGCCACTGTTCATGTAGTGTCATAATTTGGGATCTAAGAAACATCTTGGAGAGCATGAAGGATGTCTCTACACTACCTAAACTATACAACCTGCAGCACATATCACACCGATTCATACATACATAGCCATAGTGAACTGAATGAAATTCTAAAAATTTAAACACAATTTGGCATTAACTTAACATTAATTCTTCATATCTTGGTAACCGTCCAAGGCTAGAATCATTTCTTTAGTCAAGAAATGCAAAAGCGCAAAAGAATAATTGGTATTTTTTACAATGCTATGGTACACACGTTGTATATTTTAGCAGTTGTATTGAAAGAGCCAATTTACCAACAACCAATTTAACAAGTTATCGACTGCCTCTTGAAGACTTGCCAGTTCTCTTTGCATGCATCATTAATATTTAATATGAAAACACATGTATTATTCTGTGCCGTAATATATACAATTGTCACAGTTCATCAATACATAAATGTTAATATGTAAAAGATATTTGTGTTAATAATTAAACTCATCTTGAGTTGGCAAGCACTAGTTTATTTCTCCAGGGTCAGACAAGCGAGGTTTCATTGTGGTTTTGCTAATTCTCAGGTTACAACCGACACATTGTTGAATTATAAACAAGTCTTTCCCTGGACAGTATAACTTGTTTGTTCTTACATAACCAGCAGCATTTACGAAACTGTACAAAACACACAACATCGTTACATAATCACCACATCACACATGCAATGCAACTATTGTATTAGCACATGTGAAACGTATAGATTTAGGGGCCCCTTTCCGGAAATTTTTACCACGAGCGCAGTTTCATTTACATTTTATGCTGGGCAATACTGTTTCAGCATACAATCAGCCAAGACTCTTTCTTCACAGGAAAAGTTCAAGAAGTAAATGTGTTATTGTTCTTCCGTGATACCCTAGCAGAGCCCACCACAGTTTGGCACCAGCGATGCAAATCACTTGGAACATTGACCTAACCACACACATACACAATATAAATGCCAGTTCAATTATAGTTAGACAGTGGACTATAAATATTGCCAATACAAAATTCAATTGGTTATTTAATGCTTTATTCACACATACACAAACACACATGAATGAAATCTTAGGCTTCTGTAAATGAAAAAAAACTCAACCATTAACAGCATAAAAATATTCGCAGAAAAAAACCCCATCTTACCTCCGATACCGCTGTCGGGGAGCTTAGGAAAGCCTTCCTCATCGAAGTATCCCGATGTGTCGTTTGTGTCGGCTGGAAAAATAGAAACAATCTATCAGGGAACAGAACAGGTCAACGAGTGCACGGAAACGTTTTTATTCTTGGAATGAGAGCTGAAGTTATCTTGTTTTCCGCAGCCAGTGGATACAAAGGTACATGTGTGAGGACTATTTACTTGCACTGTAAACAAACATCGCTGGACCACACAGAGACAGTACAACTGGCTAGAGCTGTTTGCATATGAACTTGTTAAATATATCCAATGCATTGGACATGGCTAAACTGAATATCTCATATAGAACATATTATAAAAACAAACTTTAGATAGCATTAAGCCAAGTAATAAACACAAAATTAATACTGTAACAATACATCAAACTTTCAATCTATCGTGATAGTCAATGTACTATCAATGGTATATTTACTTATCAGTATATCATTAGTAATACATGTAGTAAACATATACTATACTGAAGTAATAATGACATATTGCCACAAAATAACAATTTTACTTCTTCAATGTTACTTTTGGTTTGTAGCTGCATTTAATTACCAACCTAACTTCAACAGTAATCAATTCAAGCAGCATCAATCACGAATTCACCATTTTAGATAAACGTTGTCAGGACTATGCAACTGCATCACCTGTAAATTATTTTGGAATTCCTTCCTGCATATTTGCAGTGACATTATTTGCAATCGCTGTGACACTCCTGCACTAATAATAGTTACCATGACAATATTGTACAGTTACTGTAATCTTAAAAAAACATTACTCACATGAAACAGTGGTCTCATCATCTACTTCAGAACAGTTTGCTTATAATTATTTACAAGATGGAATTTATCGGATCCTGTTGAACAAACTTATTTATAATCACTGAAATACTTAAGTCACTAATAATTACTCACACACTGTGGAACTGCTCCCATATCAGTGACAACTTTTTACATTTCTGGGACCTAGCTTCCGATGATTGATGTCCAGGGAAGGAAATACCCCGACATGTCATTTTACCCACCCTAGTGCCCCTGTGGACCCACCACCCTGCCCAACACCACTTGATGCCTCTGTGGGGTCAACAAGGGTCAATGGCACCTGTCACCCCATCACTGACTGGGGTGGATGGGTAATACTGGGTATCACTCTCTAGCAAGAGGGCTTTATTACAACTTTGCTGGCTTCAGACCCAGTTTTCTGGGTGGGGTTTTCATGCTTTCATAAAGCATAACCAGGTCAGAGCCCAAGGCAGACAACATTGTGTGGACTTGGTGGTCCTCAACTGGGGTCCATCTTTAGAGCATGCTTAGATCAAAATAATGATGGAGAAATAAATAAATTATTCGTATTACTGAGATTGGCCAGCCTGGTGTCGTCATCGTGATCATGTCAAAGGGAATTTTTTCAGATGTCAGGAAATTCAGCTGACATTTCAGTGGCAACAGCATCAGAAGTTAACAGAGCCAAGATTATTTTTATTTCACCAACACGCAACGTTTTATTTATAAAGGATTAATACAGCGAAGTAGCTAAAATACCCATCCACTAGATGCAGCTACTTGCCCCCTCCCACAGAAGACACGTTCCGTTCCCAGAGCATTTGTAGATGTTTCTTGTGATGTAAACAATCTCAAGTAAACTATCCTCACAACGTTCAATACTTGCCAAAAATATGATTACCATTTAAAAAAAATTAAAATCGATTTACATCAGTCGTCTAATGGATGGAACAAATGCACAAAATAGAAAACTATTAAGACCCATTAGGGAATTAAAAAACAAACTACTTCTTTTCCAGATGGTTCTAGATTAGATTTGTAGCAGAAAGTTTGACACTGTTTTTGCAAACCAACTAGGAAGAAAATGTTGCATCTTATATAAAAAGTGTATAGATATGGAAATATCTAAGGAAGACTACTAAAGTATTAGCAACTTCTTTCTGCACTTTTTACAACTGCATTTCTGGCAACATCACAGCTTCCGTTATCAACTTATTTTGATATTTTGGTTGGAGCAACAGCAAAGGTCACAAAGAGGTCAGAGAGGGGGATTATCCAGTAGGGTGAGAGCTTCACCTGTCGTCACAACAACAAACAGGCCAAGTTGAAGGGGTCAGATGTTCTGGTGAAATTCCTTCTCCAAACATCCCGCCTCCAATCAAACGACAGCGCAACGAGAACCAGACTCGACAGGAGGAATCAGGTTCACTCAGCGTATTTACTGAGCATAATTAAACAGGTGCTCCTCGTTAAGCAATCCACAGCGCATCAAAGCTATTAGCAATTGCCACTGCTAACAAGCTACAGGGTGTGTTGATGTAAGCGGGTCTGGCTGCCCAGGAAGATCAACAGAGGAAGACTGGGGAATCGCATGCAGGTGTGGGTGGCTGGCGGTCCAGGTGTGCATTACCTGTCTTCATTACCTGTAGTGATGACAGTTACCTGTGGCCGACTACTGACTGTGTTTTCATGGAAAGTTGGTCTGGCCACTGGTATACATACTTGGGGATAGCGGTAATAAAGGTTATTAGAAAATCACTTATATATAATTTTAGTAAAGAAATACAATACTAACAAGTAACAACTAAAACATAAAAGTTGGTTACAATTAGAAATATTATGATAACGTCACTTAATATTTTGCATTTCATTTATCTTCTCTGACAGTCTTTTACATATTTTAAATATGCTCATGACTTGTATGACAAATATCCTTCTAAGGACAATAAAATTAATTGAACTGAATTGATACAGGGAGGTGCATACAATTTATTAAGAAACTAATCAAAATTAACTAATTTAACTTGGATACCATTATTTGGTTGCCAGAACGCAGACATTTGTTAAAAGATAAATTAAACCGTATTATTGCTACTAAAATATATATCCCCAACTGGTCGATGAAATGTCCACTGATGAGTTGTACTCGTTATGTGCAGGATATGTTGACAAAGTGTGCCTTGATTTGACAGAGAGTGATGACAAATACACTATGATTGATTGACCAGAACCAGTGTCCAGTTACCACTTCAATCACACTGTAATAATAATAACAAAATATCTCTCAACGTTTCCAAACATTCATGGTTCAATGAACACAACCCTGTCACAAACATCCTTCTGTTGAGACACAGGTACCCTCACACAACCCTTGTGGTGTTATTTACCCACTTCACTGCCCCACCAATTAGCCAAACTATGTCCACTATTTTAAACCTGGCCCCACCAGACAAACACCAGATAAACGTTCACAATGCACCATTCAATAGAACTGAACCAAACATAATTGCTTCTATGGCCAGCAAACAGAGCAATCTGTATACAAATTCGCCAATTAAGCAATCTGTTGTAAATTGCACTTCGGTGAATACCTTTAAAAGTGCAAGTATTCCATAAATAGCCACAGCTGCTGCCACCTATGATGCGTCTGTGTTTTCTAAGCTCAAAGGTAATCTGCAGACACTTTATCAGCCCAATTAGTCTGTTTTTCTCCTTCACAGCTGTCTGCCTGCAGTTTACCTGGGCCATGGACGCAGTCACTCTGGTGAAGTATCTTAATTTGGACGATTTCAAATTTATTTATACTTCTCAAAATATGACGTCTGAAAGTTGCAATGCAATAAGAAACTATTAATTTTCAGTTCCGTCATTGGATAGACGGATATTTTACCAGGAAAACATCTGAAAAATAATAACTTGCTCCTTCCATATTATCCATCATTAAAGAGAACAGCAAAGGTAATTAGTAAATATCACCAGCTCACTTGGAGACAGCTGTAGCTGTTTTTATTAAGAAGCAATTTTGTCAGCTGTCTGCTCCAATTCCTATAATTACACTGCATATACAGCAGTGTGTCCTCTTTCCAAGAATATTCTCATTTTTAGGAATATCCTTGTGGGAATATCTTCATTCTATGAAAATCCTCATCCCAGACATTATTCTCCAAGGAACATCATCTTCTCAGGGATATTCTCCTAGGAATATTTTCATCTCAGACATATTCTCCTAGGAATATATTGATCCAGATATATTCTCCTAGCAATGTCCTCGTCTCAAACATATCCTCCACCTATGAATACCTTCAACACAAGCATATCCTCTTCCCAGCCAACAATATCTTCTTCCCAGACAATATAAAGTTACCATCCGAAACAGTGAATCGTCACACCTCACAATATTTCCTCACTTCAAACAAATATATCCAGATCCCAAACAATATGTCCTCACCCCAAGTAATACATGCTTGTCCCAGACGTAACACTTATACCGTCCCCACATTATTACAAACAATGTTACACTGTGCCAGTCGCTCACACTAAAGTCCTTCAACCCTCAAGAAGTGGAGAAATAAATGTTTGCTCGGAGCAACATGTATCTTATCTCTACGCCCCACCTTCATCATGAACACACACCCAGATGCACACTATATTCACCAAAGCATGTGATTACCGCGGAAAAAATACAACGCCGCTGTGTTTTATTCACTCGTAATGAAATGTGGGTGTGACAGCGGGCGCAAACCACCTTTAATCAGGCCCCATTCCACTTACTCGGAAGGTACATTATGAGACCATTAAAGACGTCTGTCTCGGCCACAAAGTCAGACCAATCATTAATGTTCGCTGTTTGCAAGACCTGCGGTTCCAACATACACTTTGAACCCTTTGTAGTGGGAACATAAAGTGTGGTACTTGAAGACACATTAAAATAAGACGCATCTTCCTTGGAGCGACATGGGACACTTACAAATAGAAATGGTTCTTCAAACGTGCATTAAACACAACAGGTGATTATGGGTAAATCTTACGAACTGAGTGTGTATTTGTGGTGACGGACAGGTGACTGTGACAAACCCTGTGTCACACTAAACAGACAACTCTTTGAAGTAACCATACCGTGCTCCATCTCTACCTACTGTCTGCTATATTAAAAATATAGGCTATATCCAGTCATGTGACCCCACTTGCAATTTTTATTTCTACTACCCTTTATTCACCGCACAGTTGACATATTAATTGTCATCATGCACTAATGTTATTTACTATTCTACTGGTCATTAGCCACTTGACCAATGAAGTATGTCTATTGACACAGGTACAGCTGTACTAACCACCAGTACGCCACTGTCACGTTGACACTTCTAAACCCAACAACCAGGACAAACTGGGCACATAAATAAATATAACAGCACCAAAATAAGTAGCAATCACAGCTTTCAATAAATAAAGTCCAATTACGTTTAAAAATAACCCTGTATGTTCGTTCCATGACCCGCAATCATTTTATCCTGGTGATGTTTTATACTCTAGACTATTCCCAATACAGTGTATAGTGTATAATCCAAACATAAATTTACAGAACCGTGTCAAATTATTATAGTAATTTGTCCCAGTTTTCATTCTGGGAATATCTCAAAATCAAAGAGCTATTCTATAAACTTGCAGCCAGCTCTGCCTGCCTAGTGTAGCTACCTCGGGGGTAGTGCTCACTATAACTCGTATGTTTCAAATACAATGTGAATGTTTTATGGCTGTGTATTTTAACTGTGAACAATGACTCAGACTTATGACATGATCCATGAATGTAGATTCTTGGTTGATCAAAATTAAGGATACACAAAACGGAAGAAAAAAATATTTTATTTCTGATTTTTCCTGTTCGCCCGCCTGTATCCTCACCATGTTGAGGCTAGGCGGTAACCCAGAAGAAGAAGATTTACTTCTCCAGAAACATTTTGTGTTTTCTCTGTATTTTTGTGTTTTCATTCATGTGATGCACACAATGTAGGTCACGTGACACAATTGTAAATTCAATCTGGAAGATGCAGCTGAACTTACACAAAAACACAAAGTTTTTTTTAGAGGTAAATATACTTCATTTTTTGGAGATTCTGTGTACTTTCAATATATTTATTCTTATTAGATATTTATTCTAATGCTAAGATCATTACATTAGTGTTAATATTTCATTCATGCGTAAGGAATAAATATGTATGGTCATTTAAAATACACAGTCAATATACAATGAAAATGGGCATTTGGCATCTTGCCTGGTTGGCAGCAGAAAGTACTTTAAAATGCGACATGTCTTCATCTATTTCAGTTTCTCCAGGTCACCGTTTATTTGCCGCCCGGAGGGACCGTGAGATTAATCTTACTCAATTCTGGTCCTCTGGGTTGGAAACAAGATCCCGTTGTCATGGCAACAGTAGGTAACCAACTAGGAAACCCAAAGTGCAGGTGCAGTGGTTAATTATACCATGTTTGCACTGCCTTAAATGTTAGATGATTTGATACCCGGGCACTGTAATCAACTGATCCCGTGGGAAATGGATCCCACTTGGGAAGGGAAGGAGAAGAGGGATGATAACAAGACCAACATCTCTGCTCTACAACCAGGATAACTCATTACAACATCCACAGAATGTCACAGAAAGAAGGGGTCAAACACGTGGAGATACTGTGACGTTAACAACTTGGATGTGACAGTTATTGGACGTGTTCGCAACTGTGGATGACTGGAATAAAAGTAGAGAGAGCATCAAGAGAGATCTTGAAAGAGCAAACGTGAATAACAGAAAGGTGCAATGGTTTCAAGGGACTGAACCAGCCCAATGTGTACTTCACAGTGGATAACTTTGTTTTCTATTCCCAAGCATCTTACTGACATTATATTAGTCTTTAGATTATAAATTACACAACTGTAAAATGGATTGATGTTTGTTTCTAGCGTGCCCATAATAATATATTATATTTTATGTAGCGTCTGATTCAATTTATTATTGTTATGGCACTTTGCACGAAATAAAAGTTGTAAGATTTCTAAAGTAGTTGTTCTCGTTGATTTTAACTAGACATCAGTGCAATAAAGGTGCGGTGTTTGTGCACGCAGACACTCCAACACACAGACAACCTGATCCAGGTAATCAACAACGAGCTGTAACATCAAAAGATTTCAGCAACCATGCTCTGACAGGCCGACTATTTGCGACTATTTGCGGTAGTTAAAACCCCCAGTAGGTGGCTATTTACCGGGGGGGGGGACCTGCCAGATCTATTCAACCCCTTCGTGACAATCAGCAACAAAATTTGCGGTTCAAATTCAATTACAGTGACCCCGATTTCAATGGGTGGAAGCCAGCCACATTTCCAATCACCCAAACCGGATCCGGTTGGGAAAATAATCCCCCTCCGGGCGCCGAGCAGGTGTAATACAGATGACCAATTCGTTGAGCTGTGCCACAGATGTGACAGGAACTGCCAGAGCGAATTAACCACCTCCCCGACCACCGGGTTTCCCGTTCCGACACCTTCGTATAATTACGGCTCCTGACAGGTCACACGATACCCGAACATGGCTGATTCGGTGCTGATGGAAGTGCACCTGCTGGGCACGTGGTGAACTATAATCTGGCATGTGAACAGGTTGGTGATATTGTCGTGTCGTTTATGTATCGACTGGTCCGGTAGCTATTCGTGGATAAGTGACTGTGTGTATTAAGTGAGTTTACTCAGTGGGCAAGTGTTTCGTGACTCAGTCACTAATGGAGGTTTCTAATAGACTCTACCTGTCAGTAGGATCTGGTCAAAGCATCAGAAAGGAAATCAACACGTGGACGGATAATCACAGATGCCAGAACAAACCACAAGGTGTGCATTTCACATACACAAACAGAGCACTTATTTCAGCAAACACGCAGGATGACTTGTATTTTCTGAAGACAACGAATGATTTTCCGTGTATTTCTGACAAACTGTTTATGTGAGTTTCTTTAAGCATGACTAATGTTGTTGCAGCCAAAAATAGTTTGCGTATATTTTGTTCTGTTTTGGATAATTTTCCAACGTTTCGATCTGTCATCTCTAAACAGGTTGGTGTGAAATGACCTACAAATTTGTACAGTAAATCATCCTGCCAAAGACTAATATTTTAATTACAGCCAACGCTAGCTATAACTATTACATTGTAGGTAACATATTTTATGTTAAATAGTTGCATAGCTATGGAAAATTATACCGCAAGTACAAAAAAAGTAAATCATGCAACATCAATATTTACATAGGTGCACATACACATTTAACTTTTTTTAATTAATTGTTAATATCTAAAATATTCATAACATGTTATAACAATAAAGATATGAACCAAACTGGTTTAGAGATCTAACAACTTTGGACACATCCGGGTTGAGGAAATGGACTCAATAACCCCAGGCAGGGTGCAGTGTGGGTAACAGGAAGTTCACGTAATGTGCAGTTAACAAAGTCAAGTGGCAGCCATTGTTTCGTATCTCTCTCAAATTAGTGGGGCTCTTGGAAATGTCCAATCTTATCATGTCAATCTGCCCAGTCAAGCTACATAATGACTGACACCTAATGATTGACGCGTAAAGGTTTTTTTTTTAAATGGCTCTACCTTCTATTTACATAACAAAGGTGCATTATTTTTATATAGAAAACATTTAAAAAATAACTTTCACACTGTCCCCATTTGTTTAAATTGCAGTCATGAATATCAACATGTTTAGTACTCTTTACACATAACAAAACATTATAATATGAAGACCTGTAATTAAATCATTTAATAAAACCTTATTAGTAATACAATAGTGTGTATAATGTTTACATATGCTGTTATTTATTTATTTTTCAATATAAAACAATTTTAAGAGACAGTCAATGAAACAATATAATTAACTCTCTATGAAACATTATTCATGGCTCCAAAATGTTGATGGACTGCAATAATTTAAACTTACTTTGGCACCAGTTTTGAACAGGAATACTATAAAGAGTAAGTATAATTAACTACATAGTACAGGATAGAACACAATTTATTTGAATATTTCATGATCATATACATTACTATTTTATATTCACTGATATCATGCTCGAAAGATTATAATTGCAAACAAAACACAAACACCTCACACCATAAAACATTAAAACAAAATTAAGAAAAGCTAGTTCCTGAAAGTTTTACTTTAGTTTCCCACAAGTATTATGGCTGCAAAACACAGCAGTGACTAGTAATAAATCCATCAATACTGAACTGTGATCGTGAAGAAACTTACTCACTCTACGTGTTATATGAGTATACAAGTGGGCAGCAATAAGTTGGTAAGTGTCACTTTATGGGCCTACTTTTCACTGCTATGTACAACTTTGTCATTAATGTCACACTTACTGTCATAAACATGTCGTCACTGTCATAAACATAACGCAAGACCTTTACTTCAATGGTCGCTTCCAGCTGTGATTTTCAGCTGTCCGCAAATAAGTCATATTCAACACTTTTGCGATCTACATTTAACATTATCACTTGCCAAATGTATGGATCTTAGACGTACCCTGGTACTATGGTTCCTTCCATAACATGGTATAAAAGTGACTACACTATGCAGTGCTTGGATAAGCCACACCCTTGGGTTGTGTTCCACCCTACAAGGGGTGGGGGTGTAAAGAAAGACATAGCACCCAAATCAGGCAATGATGGATTAGGAGCTGCCATTTTTTGCTCAATCCACCAATTTTTTTACAAGCACAAGAAAAACTTGTTCCAGACAATTAGTTCAGGTGTTGCCCTGTTCCATCACCTGTCGCCCACCTGTCACCTGTCCACAGACACATGTTATTGACAGTGTCAACACTATATGATTCTCCACGATATACACATTACCAAGGGGACAGCTCAAAAAAATTTATTACTATAAAACTATTTAGCATTTTTGTCATGGATTAATTTTATTTAGACCACTTGTATAATTTGTGTTTAGTAGAACATTAAAAAAGGTATTCTCAATGAAGTTCAACAATATTGAGTAAAAAGCTTTTTTCATTTAATAATGCATGTTTATCAGGTTCCTAAAATAACAAACTGGATCAATACCTAAAGTAACGACGTATATTTCTGGAGCAATCATATCATGTTACAATAGATGTAATCGTCTAATCAGATTTATATCCTTCACATATTAATACACCCATATAATGGCATATTTATGGTAATTCTTATGTTTCAGTCACAACATTTTATCAATGGAAACTAACAGGAGACTGAGATCTGTCCCTTTCCATTATCTTAACAAATTCCATGCTGTTATTATAATAATACTAACATTACCCTCCCAAATGGATCATAAAACGACACTTCAATGATACTGTTATTCTATTATAAATATTTGGCTGAACTGGGATTTTGGTGGACACGTGTATGTTAAGTCATATACATACAAGCCGGTTGAAGTGTGTTTTATAAACTACAAACACATGTGACACCCATTTTCAAGGCATAGCTAAGATTTTTGAAGACCTTTTTTTGCCTTAAATTTTTCACCCGTCAGCCCGCCCCTCTCCAGTGATATTTCTACCCGCCCACGTCAGGTTTTACCCATCCAAATGGTGGGTGGGCCGGGCTCTGCAATGAGGTATGATTATTTTACTTGTGTCAGTCGAGGAAACAAACAATTACCAGGGTACTAGTGTGCCAGCAAGCAGTGTTTGCCATTAACTAACAGGCAACTGTCTGACTGACAGTCTATCTTCTACTGGGCAGTTCCTGAGTCACCACTTATCACCGGCTACCACCTCCAGCTACTTATGGGTGAACAAGATAATTGTAATGTACACAGTTAACCCTTTGCCTCACACAACAAACAGGTTCATTAGGTGCACTGAACTTAGCCAGCGTGTAAGAGCCATCAACTGAGTAGAAATCTCACAAAAATCGATATTATTTATTACTGTTATGACATTTTATGTCTTGTGGATTCAGGAAATGGACTTCGTTCTTGCTAAATATAGTTGTTATTTACACTCTTGTTTTGATCTACTGAAATATACTTGATATAACTGGAACAGTCGTATGAAATTATGAATTATTAATGCCTTTTTAATGTTTATATTTATCAACTTGTAATTAATTAATCACAACATAGTTATAAAAGAAAAAGTTACAAATATCAATCACAACACATGTCCTTCATTGATAGGGAACTGATTTCACCCTTTCTGTTACCTCCAACTGGAGCTACAACCCCAAAAAGGGTGGCTGGTGCAGGAATCTTAAGGGTTATAAGTGCTTGTCAACATCTCATGTAAATTTCAGACTTTCAGATAACGTGACTTGCAATATCCCAGGTTGGGTTTCTCTTTCCCGTTGTCCATGTCATACCCTTTATATTAATTATATTGGGGAGAAACTGGAAAGAGGGTTATGGGTCCCACTAATTCTAATAAATTAGAAAGGCCTTTAGAAAGACTACGATATTGTTACTTATTTTCACTTGTGTAATACGAGATGAATAAGGAGTTTTTAAATGTTGTTTTACTTAAATTTCCATGCACTGGGAATATTAACTAATGTGTGTATCTATACATGTGTATGTGTATAATAATATCATGTACATGTATGTATGGGCACAAGCACAAAGCACACATGCATAATTTTCTGCAGCACAAAATGACTGATGCACTTAAACAGTATTTGTACTGAAATACTGAATACTGAAAACACAAAGGAATGTTTTAGTCCAGTTACAGCACCACTTATCTATAACAAATTAACGTTCATCAAAAAAATAACAAACACATTATCTATTCCTGTCTACTCGCCTAAATATAGAACACTTTTTCATAGTAATTGTTTTTTGTTGCGTCTAATCTGAACAAGGCGGCACACTTCTTGAATGAAGATAACCTAACACAGGGATTTCACTGAAAGAAACCTTTGTTGACGTCGAGATCTTGTGGCCGAGAAACACAATGGGGGTAATTGACTCTGATGGGGCAAATCAGTTGATAAACAGTTTCGTGAAGTTATTTATTTAGTTATAATTAGGGAGTTTTGCTACTATCTTAGTAGGTAGGCTTATATATTCTGTAGAGCATAGTTAAAGTTTTGTTGGTGCTCAAATATCCTAGAAACAACTGTTCTTTATCTAGATGTTCGCTGTTTCTAGACTACGCCATGTTTACCATTCATGTGGGGCTCTAATTTGTTCCCATTACACAAACACCAGGGTGGCTAGCCTGACCTCCCCTATCAGTGTTTTAGGCCAATTAAATGGTTTAGTTTTTGCTTCACCCTAGGGTTATCTACCCCTTTCACTGACAGACCACCCTGCCAACTGTCACAATCGGCCAGTATCACAGTTAATCAGCCCGCTAATAAATCCTGTTATATCCACTGTGCTGCCACCTGGGGACAAGATGTAAACTTTACTGACAACACAGCCATGCACATGTTACGACAGTGAGAAACGCTCTAAAATGCAAAATAAATACTATAAATATCTTCATCTGCTGGTATCTGTGATCAGTTATCCTCAACTCATAGGAAAATTATTCTTCAAAATTCTTAAATTACAATTTGGTTCATCATACATTTGACTGAAACATAGCAATGGTTAACTGTGGTCTGACCTCACTGAAGGAATATTAAGACGTTCGTTCTACAACTGCTCGTGCAGTTATAGCACTAAACGACTTCACAAAATCAATCACCCACCACCCGGAACACTTGTCAATCACTCGAACTCGCGCGGAATTTAATATTTTCAGCACACGCTTCGATTACGCCATTTGTAGTCCGCCGACTTAGAATTGGACGGACGGTGAACAACTGACACCCGCAACCATCCGCACAATAGCAACAGACTGGTCGCCATGGCTACCATGTCTGACACAAGATCAGTTGCCGTGGCAACGGCACAGACCCACACTTTCTGCGAGGTGATGGAGTGGACATTTTCCAGTGGTGACCTAATCTTATCATCCGCGCCATGGACACATGTGACCTCGAAACAGTAGGCGCAAAAATATCAGTGTGCTGGAATAACGCATCAACACGTCAACGGGCAGTAAACCCATCCGGCTAAAATCTAATCGGCAACTTCTAGCTAGGATACTCGCTTGCAGTTGTGTCACATTTTTGAGTTAAGTCACCTATGGCTGCCGGGAAATGTGCTCACTCTTCCAGTAGAGGGTAGCTATATAGTGTTCCTTCAAAATGTCTAACATAAAGTTTTACTACATTGTGGACATCGTAGAATTCAGAGAAACTGTCTACGTGGCTCACCACGGTAGCAACAAATAGAACCAGGAATCCAGCCAAGCCATGCCTAACTTTACAATATTCTTGAATACTGAAATAAACGTGTACTTAATTTAATAACACTCAGGAGAAGATACTTTCAATAAAGCAAGTAACATGTCACAACTGAATCAAGAAGAATCAGGAGCCGAGACCCTTGTGATTTCTAAACTAATTACTGATATACTACACCTGGGAACTGCGCCTGACTTTGGATAGTCATGTCAGGACCAGCAGGCCAGACAGATAAAGATAACATCTGTAATATCTCCACCAAGTATAGATGGCAAAGCATGATACCTGACAACTAACTGTGTCATAGATTTTGACGGAACGTTAACATAAATGACAACAATGCTTGCAACAAAATAAACAACACCACATTCCATATATGTTGCAAAGGTTAAGTAATGATCAACACGAATAAACCATGCATTCAGTTACACAATAACACATCTTAAAATAAATAGGAAACTACTGCAACATAATGTATTTTTATTCAGTAACATTTCTGAGAAACAGTTTCTGCCTTAAATTATAAATCCTAGTGGACATTGATCCAGGAAATCACATTGTAGCTGACAGCACGTTTTGGACAGTTCCTGCCTGCCTGCCTGCCTGCCTGCCTGCCTGCCTGCCTGCCTGCCTGCCTGCCTGCCTGCCTGCCTGCCTGCCTGCCTGCCTGCCTGCCTGCCTGCCTGCCTGCCTGCCTGCCTGCCTGCCTGCCTGCCTGCCTGCCTGCAGGATCAGTGATCTCCCTCCCCACAAGCTCACTTAGAATCCCACCTATATCACTTATCAGCTCGTCAGGCAGAGAAATGCTAAGATAACAGTTCTGGTCAGAGTCACAAGATGCAGCCAGCTACAGTTTCACTTGCAGAAAGTAAAATCATCCCCTTGCCAAATGGAAATGTGTTTTGAATTGGCGAGGAGCAATTATTATTTTTAGTTCGCGTTTCAGATGACCCGGCCAGTTTACCCACTAGAGAACCAGTATAGTTTACAAGCAGAAAACGGGTGATTACATAACTGGTTTAATCAGTTTTATAACTTGTTCGTGCATAAAATTACAGAAAGGGACCTCAGTCATTCTTGCTATGAAAGTGCTAAACTATAAACTACCAGTTTGGAAACCTTTTACAGCATTTTTATTTTCCGCAACTTCAGTGATTTACCTGGTGATTTTCTCAGGTGTTTTACCCTAACTGAATCACCTGTAGCCAGTGGTTGTATTTAACTGTCAAATCACCAGTTTCCCACACATCAAAGTGTCCCTGTGTTCAAGGACATTAGCAGGGTGAATGGAGTAACCTGATTCTCCACAGGGGTAATTCCATCTGCCTTCAGTGAAGTCTGGAATAAGGGGGTGGCAGCCCCACATTTAATGCTAACTCTTATGATAACAAGGGTCCACACCTGGCTATTGTGGTGAAGACACTTGCTCCTTTGAGAGGGGTTTCTGACTTAACTGTCCCTGGGGGTTTTACTTAGTCCCCTTCCCTGATCACAATGGGACACTTACACCTGTTCCAGGCAGTCATTGAAATAACACCTGCAAAAGTGCCACCTTTGATTTTACGAGGGGGGGTGAAGCAATTGCAGGAATTCCATCCACAAATATAAAAATTCCACAAATTTAACATCATCTCCAGACGTACGAAACTGCAGGAATTCCATCCATAAAATATTTTTAAAATCAACTAATTTAATATAACATCCAAAGGCATATCATGTCTGCAATTATTTTTAAATCCTATTGCCCACTTTCATTACAACAGACATCAAACAAGCACAGAAAAAACAAACTGAACTTACGCATGACGTTGACTGTATACTTGACATCAACACTGCCAAAACCGTTCGTCGCCTTGCACACGTATCTCCCAGAATCCTCTGCAACAGCGTCTTTAATACGCAGCGAACCCTTGGCAGACTTGCGGTATCGCTCCCAGCCGGCGTTGATCGACTCGCCGTCTTTCGTCCACTCAAATAGGGGTTCGGGGTTTGCCTCAACTGGACAGGGCAGTTTTATCGTTTCTCCTGTTTTTACCTGTTGTCGCCGATGGATCCTCTCAATGATCTGTGGTGGTTCTGAAGAGAGATAAGTTGAGTCATGAGTGAAACAGGTTTAGTTTTAGTATGAAACATATTAAAAATCCAAGCAGACTGCACAATTTAAATAACATAAAAACATTATGGAATATATTGTTCGTGGCTCCAAGATCTGGTGATTTTGCAAGGAATTCATTTACATTGAAGAATAACTTTTGAAATGTACAACCTACAGCTGATGGGTCGAAACGTCCTATCTTTCAAAAGTTATGCTCCAAAGTGAATTTCTTACAAAATAAAAACATTACTTAAAAAAACGTGTTTCATACCAGAATTAAGGTTTGCCTGTAGTGGTTCAGCCCATATTTTCTTGAAATTGTTTTCTTGAGTTAAACCTGGATCCGATTTTTCTACATCATTCAGTGTCGGCACATGCTGACAGTTGTCGGCACATGCTGACAGTTCTTGGTATCACAAAACTCATCAAATTAAATTGATTTTCACATTTGTGTGTGCAATTATGCACAATCTTCCTGTTATAGCTACTTCCCATTATAGCTACTACCTCTGTATTTATTCCAATTACAGCAACTCATTGAGTCTGATGGCTGCATTAGTCCTGTGATAGTTATTTGTTATTATCCAGTTCAGGTAGAGGCAGCAGGGAGCATTAACTGTTCAGTTTGGACTGCGATGCAGGTGTATTTCGACTTCAGATAAAGAAGTTTTCTTCTGTCATACCCTCACCAACTGTGTATGTTGATTTAGTTAATGGCACAGGGAAATATGGCTTATTTAACCGACTTTGTTGAACATGGTATTTCAATCTCAATGCAATCAACAACCATCATGGATTCTTTGAGTGGTCATTCGTTATAAGCTGAAACACCAATATTTATTGAAATGATAGACAGTTGAAATTGAGCATGACCAGCAGAGAGTTGTACAAACTAGAATGATCATGACTTGATAAATGCGTCTCCGTACTCTGCACAATTAAATAACTGTTACAAACTGTTGTGCACATGTGTTTCATGTTGTATTAAATACTATATGTCCCATTTCAACTTATTGATGATCCCTTTGTCCAACAGTGGAATCTTGGAAATATCTATAGTAATTTTACTCTTCTTCTTCCTTCCCTCTTCCCTCCCCCCTCTCCCTCCCCCTCCCTCTTCCTCTCTCAAACACCTGTTATGATACAAATCACGACCAGTGACAAAATACATTCAGTTGTGATGCTCTGTAATTGTCTTAATAACTGGTAGCAACACATTTATGATGATGAATTTTTTCAATCTGACCCTGCAATCTTACAAAAAGACGATTTTATCAAAAGAACCTCCGATTGCAGGTGAAACTGCACAGAATCTCAGTAATAATTGAATCTCCACGTACATCGATAGCAACCTTTCAATTTGTGTCAGTCACCTGTCAAATTGTAGCATTTACCTGTGGCACTATCAGTGAATGCGACAGCTCGTGTTACCCGCGTGCCTGTGCCTGCTGAATCACTTCAAAGGGAGAGACACCTATACAAACTAGGGTTAGGTTTCGTTGCTCGCGCTTGGGAACAGTAAGGCACTTTACAATGTCTGCACCGCATTTAAACCGAAATGTCAATTTGCACCGAACTACAACTCTGTCTGAGAAGTATCAATAACCGCTGGATTCTCTGGGCAAATGAAAGAATAACATCGCAGCTAGTGATTCTGCACTTTAATTGTATTTACAGTACACTGCCTAATACACGACCACCACCAACATCACAACTTGGCCTGAGGTTCACTTTATACTGCCACAGAGAAAATAACTGAAATGCCATACTGAAAAACCCTGTACAGCAACTATGTGCATCCATTGTAAAGTTTACGGTAGCACAAATGATGAGGGACTCGATTGACACCTATTGTAGAAATGCATAAAAACATGCCAAACCATTGCAACTGGGCGCCAACCACTGCTGAATAAACACAAGGGAACTGGCCCATGTTCAACTCAAGGTCACACGGCGATCCAATTGGATTGGGGAAATACATCCCCAAAGAAATTAAATTTTAAATTCAATCCGTCAGCATACCCGAGTTTCTTCCACTCGACTGCTACAGGAATAATCATATGCTTTGATCATAGCAACGACGATTCACTGACACAACAACTCGATGCTCCCTTGTCATTTCAGCCTCTGCCAGCGGCTTTCCAATTACTGCAGAGCTGCCATCTACTTCAGATTTACTGAAGCGCAAAAAATTACCCTGCATGCCTGATTAGGACCAGAGCCTTCAAAAAGGAACTTCTAATGACGGGCCAAATTAAAATGTTCGGCTCACTGTATTCGTGCCATTCAAGACCTTTTATCTGTCGAATGGTGGAGTATAATTAAACTTAGAAGTATATTACCTTATGCTAACCTTTTGTCTTTTTAGAGTGCTTCATCGTAGTATTGTTCTTAGTAACTTTCTTTTGTGCACATGACACATTTTGTCTGGATTTGACAGTGTTGAATATTTTGTATATTCTTTTATTGATGAAACATTTGAATCCTTGTTAAATGCAGAACTGTTTTCGCTATTAATTTTGATTGAAATTTTTGAAAACTGCTGCCCATATGAAACTACCTGGTGGTAGTTGGGTTATCACTGCCAACCTTCCCTTCTCTGTAGATGATAGACTTCTTTCAGCATTGCTTCTTGCACTGTCAAATCCATCAGATTCCATGGGAGACTCCCACTTCTTAAAATAAATCAACTACCATATTGCCTGATGTGTTTGTATGTTGTTTCTCATACATACACAATTTCTTCAAACATTTATTATTTTTGTGTACCCTGTGTTTTTAGAAAACTTCTAAAATACTTTATTCTTATATAACTGGACATTAATTATCAGTACTTAGCGAGCTTATATTCCTAAAGAATAACTTATCACAGACGTTGTCACAAAGTATTATTAAGATCTTGGACAGTCAAATAAGACACAACATCAGGACTCATTCTTCTTTGTAATTATTGACACCGTCTGGGTTTTTGTCCTGTTTGACAACATAATTATATTAATTATCCAAATATATACATGGCAATATAAATCACGGTTATTCACCAGTTGACATTTAGACATTGGGCAGCAAACACAATGCTGTCAACTGAGCTGGCACTTCACCCAGCTCCTCCACCCTGTATCCACAACTGTGGTGGCACTTCCCAGACAAAACAACCCCTGGACATGGAGAATAAATCAGGCAGCTCGCAAACATCGGGTGTTTTTTGCTGCCGGCTGAATGAAAAGAACAATGCATTGGCGAACAGACGGGCGACCGAAACTGTGCTTATCTGCAGCCGGAGTCGCTGGGTTTATCTGCAGCCTACCACACACCTCCCACCTGAACCCAAATATTTATCAGGGCTGCATTCATCAAGTGATACGCTGGCCTGTGTCACATTCCAGGCAATATAAACACGAGTACACCCCAATCTGAGGGAGCCGAGGGAGCAGGCCAATGCTCCAGCACTATCTCAACAATGCGCATCGGGCAGGCTGTATCAGAAATATATAAAGCAGGCGGCCAGTGGCGTTTCATAACTGCTGCTCTTATCTGTTGTTTTATTGGAATCTGAATTATGGATTGTGGAACCTAACTTCCCCACAATGCATCAGGCTGGTGCATTTAATAATGATTTAGCAATAAAATACAACATTTAGTTCGAACAGCGCACATAAAAGAAACTTGGTAACAGCACATAATTCTTAAAAATTACCGGGTACTTGTAGATAGAATATGTGAATGAGTAAAACAGTTTCCCAGAAGCCTTCCATTGCTAATACATTTTATTTTATGATACATTGTCATGAAATAGCAGGATCATGTTATTCCAAATTGTCAGTACCACAGTAGCTGTGAATTGAATATTTTAATTTGTTTTAAAAATGGTGAAACACGCGTCAATCCAAAGGTTGCTTTCTCTGGAACATTAATCTTATCACTAAGGGTTGGCAAATGCATCTTCAAAAAGACAAACCTATGCTAAGGCATAAATTTCAATTTGTCAAAGCAGCTACCCCATGTCGTGGTACAACAATAACAGCCCAAGACATGCGCAGTAAATTGCTATTTACCCTGAAAAGTGCCGTGACACCACAAAACATATTGGTGGGCTGCACTGCACCTATGTTTTACCCCATTGTTTTTTACCATTTAACCCACTCCAAAAGGTGTCGCATACCAGTCTCAGCGGTGTCGTCTACCATAGTTCCAACCATCAGTACACTGTGTCATTACCATTCCACCTGCTTTTTGTGCACAAACCCCTGCTGAAGCCAAACTGAGACATCAGTTTGGCTTTCCGTAGTCCACCGAGGTTAAAAATTCCTCACTTTGAACAGATAGATAACGAAAAAACTGGGCTGTGAGTAACATAGCCCAGACACCAGTCGACCCAACAGAACAGATGAATCAGACGGCAAAGTACACCAACATGGGTGCATAATTGCAGTTAATCAGGGCCTAATGGCACCTCTGCTTAAAGCATGCCTACTTTCCTCAGCTCTTCCTAATAGCTAATAGCGCCACACAGACTACAGCAGCGATACACTTGAGAAGCGATCAGATTTCCAGGTAAAAATATCCCACTTAAAACCCGAAATACCGTCACACTCTTGTGTATTGATTACACAGGCGTCAGTAATGTGTTTGTGATGTCCACGGTTGCAACCTGTATCATATCGCCCGGCAATTTATATCAGCTAAGCACCAATATGGTGTCCTGACAGGCAGGACCATTGATCAAAGATGAACTGTCAACTTTGACAAATTGCCAATTCCACATACACTGCAATAGTTAGTGATGATTAAGTAAGTCTTGTGAATGGGCATGAAACCAGAGATAACATCAGTTTGCGGTCAAAATAAACCTAGAACAATCGTAAGCAATGGGAGATTGGATGCTGTAATTTAACACCCACCATCAAAGCAAACTTAAAATTACTATAATGAAGGAAGAACCTTAAGATGTAAAAAAACCTCTCAGAGGAAACTCGTACTTTCTATCTTTGAAGGATCTAGATGGAAAACTGTATTTTGCAGGTTTCTGAAATCATTGTTTGTTAGAAAGAAACTTATTGGTCTGAAATATGAAACGACAAGTAAAATCAACGAATAATTCATCATATTACAGTCGGTCTGTATCAATTATTAAACAGAAACTCAACGTAAATGATTTCAATATTTTAGTTGCAAAACTTAAAATAAACCAGGTCATGTCAGTGTATTCATGTCACTGCATTTGTGTCACTGTGTGTGTGTGTTTGTCACTGTGTCTGTCACAGAATCTCCCTCATTGTGTCTGTGTCACTACTCGACAGTTGCAATGATTCATTCTGCCCCGCCAGTTTGTTTCTAAACCGTCATATTTATGCGATCAATCACGTGGAATATGGAGTCAGCCCCTACCACCTGTGGCACATAGAATTATCAATTGTACCGCAACCATGCTAATCCACATGTGGTCGACGAGATATTGGAAAACATTAGTCATTACTTTTCAATAAACAGTCCTGAATATTTTGGGAATATTACTTTTCTGAGTAATAAAGGAGAGTTTTCTTATTGTCACATACGTCAGCTGTCTTTGAGATGCCACTTACATATCAATCTGCTGAGTTGACACAACTGAGTCAACATTAAACATTTAAAAGAATATATTTATTTGTGTTGAGCTATAACTGTGTCTTCTGAAACACAAAAATTTATTTATTTTTCTGCTTTGTGTATTTATAGACACTTGTTGTCTTTACATGTCCAAATATGCATTTTGCATATACCTCCCCTGGGTAGTTTTGTTTGGACACAAGTAATATGTTTACGGTTTATTTTTGGACTGTTTTTAATGTCATTATATACCCAACAGTGTAATCATAAAGGTGTGTTCTTACGCTGCGAAAAGTACACAAAGGCACACGTGGGGCAAGAAACTATCAGAAAACAGAAACTGAACAGTCCAAGTGAAGCCATGGTGTAACAGGTTACCAGCAGAACATAAAGACACAATACTTAGAAGAATGACTGTAGACAGATGGACGGACACTGACTGCTGTTCTGTTCTGTTCTGTTGTGTGTGTGTGTGGGGTGTCTGACAGCCCAGGGACTAAGTAATACTAATCCTAGGACATGCCATTTGTGACCAGCAAACGATCATGACCAAACTAGAAAACATTGAATCAGGAATTACGTTTTGCAACCGCTCCCTTTCTGGCAATCACGGAAGGGTGAGAATGGGGGGGGGTTAAAATTCACCTGCTCAACGATACCTAACCTACATGTCTGTTTGCATAACGACTTCACCTTTGGGCTTTCATGCAAACAATCCTGAAATAAATCACGAGTAATAACCCCAAATTAGTGGAGTGATCACAGGGCCATTAACAAACATCTCTCGGGTGATTAACTTTTATGTACACCTCCGGCCAAGCCACTGAATCCAGACCTCTCATGGACTGTGCCCAGTGCTTTGAAGTCAATTTCTGCTGCTGATAACCTGTTAAATCCTGCGTAATAAGCCACCATTAAGGTGGATAAGTATTCTATTAACTCTATTCACTC
>JAODUO010000167.1:322500-375000 GCA_025642075.2 Ridgeia piscesae | reverse complement strand
ACAAATAAAAAATAGTTTGTATTAATAATGACAAGTAAAGAATATAAACATACATGTGTGCATTAAAATAGCAGGCATAAAACTGCAGTAGCGCCATGCAATGGCAAATCTCAGATGGTGAACTGTAATTTCCACTGGTCTTCACATATATGTCTAACTAATTGGTCATTCAAATAACACTGTTCCTACAAGTGGTCAGTTGGTTATCAGACCATCAGTTGAGTCTGGACACCAGTAAAGACTGCTGCTTATAAAGATGGCTCCTGGTTGTGTATTTACACAGTCCATTACTTTTATGGTCTCAGCAGTGATTATCACCCTCCAATGTGGCCATAAAACTGAGGTCTTTTATTGGCCCCCTCTTGTCTTGGCTGACTGTGTTTGCCCAATACATTTGCTTGAACCAACAGCCTCACCCCTGACTGGTACACACACATGCTCAAAGGGTAAAACATTAGGGCAGTGATTGTTTATAGCATCACAAGTGGAGTTGTGTCCACAGATGTGATGGTTGTTGAAGCTGGACAAATACGTCTGGTTAGAACCTGATATGTGTCACCATAACACAGACGTGGGTCTGATAGTGTGTGTTTTAGAAGGTAGTGTGATGTTATCTTGTATTATTATGTTTGTTTAAGGTTTGACACTATAGAGTGCTGTGCTGGAGATAAGAAGGTAAGAGAGTATGTTACGGCACAGAACAAGTGCTGTGAATTGTGACCACTGAATCCTAAGTTGTGACCAATATAAAGAATATAAACTATGACAAATGTGAACACTGTCAATTACAACCAGTGTGAACGCTGTCAATGATGACCAATGTGAACACTGTCAACTATGACCACCAAACACTGTCAACTGTGACCAACATAAACACTCAGAACATATAAACTGTAACCAACAATTACACGAGTACAACATACTACATACATGTGTGCCCAACGAACCATTTCTAAACCGTCTGGAACAGGAATGCAATGCTGCATCATTATTACCTTCATTACCACCTGTAGACTTGAGTCAGGTGTGAAGCCTGGCTGGTTGCCCCAATCTAATGACACTTCAACAATCCTCACACTTAAGTGGTAGGAAGCCTGCTGAGCTGTCACCCATCTCTACAAAAGTGACACCTTGTCACAGACAAGTGACACCTTCCCAGAGCCTGGTGCAGGGGCCTGAATGCACTGTTATTTAGCTACCTACTCGTTATGTACCTTCTGTTATACACAGCAACTCAAGAAAACACAGTGGCACCAACCACTGCCATCTGGCTCTGTTAGAAGGTTGTGTATAACACTTTACACCTGGATAATTACTTATGGCAACCTCTTCTTGTTCCATTTCCATGGTGGACGTATTTCCACAACACCACAGCTTTATCTAGAGTCTGCCCACCCGTCATTTGGATGGATAAAGTTTGTTTTGGGTGGATAACATTTTGAATGGATGGGCATAAATTTGAGGAGCAATAAAGCTTTGCCCTATTCACTCTGTGTACAATTATACTGGGTTGTGTGCACACATGCATGAAGGCACCCATCGTGTCTACATGGCTACCTGCACATTTTATCTATTTGTCTGCCTGGACATTATGTCTACATGTCTACCTGGACATTTTGCACAATGATCAAGAACCAAACCTACAAGTTGCATCCAAATTTATACTTTTTTTTAATCTAGTTTAATAGGGGTCATTGGCCTATCGGTAATGTGAAGACAAACTCTCAAAAATATCTACGGGTACTCTACCAGTGCTCCAATTCTCCTTGAGATGTCACAAGGAGAGTGTGACTCTCATCAACTGTCATGACGCTTAACATAATTGTCATTTGCAGTTGTCACCTACTGGATGCCACTGGTTAATCCTTGAAGACATTGTATCATTTCCCTGCCTGTGATATGCTTTCCTTACATTTTATATTCAACAAAGTTATATCATTCACCTTTCAATCAGACTAGAAATTACATACGGTTTCTAATAATTTTAGGAATTTTTTTAATCTATGATTTTGTATAATACACATAGATTACATCCTGTATTGATCAAACATCCATAATTAGTATTATTTCATTTCATAAACATCCATAATTAGTATTATTTCATCAAATAGTATCGATCAAGAATAATGTTGCATCAGTCAACATAATAACATTCAACGCTTTTTATTTATTTGAAACCATTTTATTTACTAAACAACTAAGTTTGGACCTGATTATTTATGAGTTTCCTTTTGCAGTTTCTATCATGTACATTTAATTCAACCTCTGAAGATACTCTGCTAATTAGTGACAACTTCCTGACCAAAGACAACATGTCAGCTGGGTTAATTGCACACAGTAATACACCTGTCATCAATTGAAGCCAAGCTGCAATAATTGCAATTCACATGCCCAGATTCAAATACCAGCTACACACACAGGTCTTTCAACAGAGCAGGGCAATCTGACAGCTAGGCCTGGCACAGGGAGACAAGAGTGAGCACAGATAATCCCAGCCCAGCCCACTGGGACTTGGAATATTGGAAGCCTCCCCAAATGACTCATTATTCATACAGCAATTCCCATGATGCTTGGCTACAAGCCCACTGCCCCTAAGTTGAACATACAGAAAATAAGGCTATAACCTATCACTGTGTGTAGTCTTTTCCCATCGCCCCCCAGTGGGTGGGGCGTAATGACAGCTGTCATTTTGAAAATTTACATTTAAATGTTTGGATGCAGGATTTTAATAAATAATTCTAAGTGTTACATAATACGGAGAACCATACTTTTAGACATTAGCCAAGATAATTTCTTAGTTTATAGTATCATTATTATTAATGAAAACATAATAAATGTTAATATACTTCAAGTCACAGTTAGCTAGCCATCATATTTCGGTCAACTGCAAATTTAACCTTACAACATAACATTTCATATTGTGTATATCGGATTGAAATGAGTGCAAAATTAATATTTCCATGTGCACTAGTTTTTAAAGGCCTTTCTACAGAAATTGTGGATGGATGTGAAATCATGTTACTGCATTTTATGCCATTGGTGTTATTACCTATGTCACATAGACAACAATTTGAAAACAATTATTTTAGATTTTAATAAAAAGCTCAGCTAGGACAAAACTGTTTGTGTTGCTATCGCTGTAGAATAAACTAGAAATATTAGATTTAGAAAATGCATCAAAACTATACCTGTTCTAGTGTGACATTCCACACTACCTACCAAGTGTCAGACCTAAAACTGTACACACTGTCCACTGACTACCAATACATGATGGAGATCACAGATGATACAAGATGGCCGACAAGACAAGAAAGTCTGACTCACCTCTGGCTAGTGACAGTGGCACCAGCATCAGCACACACAGCCACAAGCTGCCTCCACCAGTCAACATCATGTCTGCTCTCTTTAGTCCCCAACTGCAAGTGAAGTCAGACAGAACGTCAGTACAATACACCTGCACTGCTTTGAAGGGCGGAATCTAAAACACATAGCCCCAGGGGTTAGCCCTGTTCAGCATAATCAAATGTAATTTGGCTGTTAATTGCTGCCCCTGTGCCCAGCAACCAGAATAGGGGTGACTGGACTGTGATGAAACGCTTTGTCTGTGGGTATCCCCCCAGCAATTGGCTTCCATGCTGTGCCACTTTACATGTTGCTTCTGGGGGCGGTGGGTTTAAATGACAGCTGCCAATTCCCTGGCCCATTTCGCCAGTCAATACATGCCTCTGTCAACCAGCATAGAAATACGGTTCCGCCCAGTAAACCCTACATAATCAAAACCACAATATCACGGTGGGTTTTATTTGCAATGTAACACTTCATTCCACGTCTAATAGGTCATATTCCCATGGGCTATGTATTTATTTTATAACCCCCCCACAGAAACCTTCTCAATTTATTTACACTTACATTAGCACCGGACACAATTAATCTTGTATGCATGGTTTTTGAATATACGCACCAATTATACATTAGTTTGCAAAGTAAAATTGCATAGATTGTTACAGATGCATTATCATCAGCAAGAATAACTCATATTTCCAATATGACTTTTAAAAACAACTGTCTAGTTATTTTGTTCATAAATACATTATGAATTTTATTCAATGACATTTTCTAAATATAATTATTACCGAATATCTAGTAATATTCCTGTATTATAACTAATTTAAATGTTTTCTTCTCTTCCAAAAACTATTTAACTACTTTCAAATAACCATTAGGGTGAGGAAATGTCAAACAATATTTGACAAACAGCACTTTCATATCTGGAATGGTGATACACAATACATTGTAATGATTTTATGACTCAAGGAAAGTTAGATTACATAGAATGAACAATAACAATTTGAATTCAATAACATTTAAAACAAAACTTACTGTGGTTATGGATAACTCCTCTATAAATGTTCAAAAAAATATTTGCTGACAAGACCACATCACAAGTATGTATACATGTTCACCTGTGTACACACCAAGTTCAAGAGGCTGATGATACAGGGTGAATGAATCCCCCCTAATGAACCCCCTGCTGCTCACCCTCAATGGTCCAGTTGATTGGTCATTGTCTGAGCCACTAAGTAGTGTAAACTAATCAGAGTGGGGTCAATTAAAATGGCAGCTGCAGACCCAAACAGACTCAGCAGGGAGGAAGCCAGTGATCCTGTAGAGTTCTGTCTCTGCAGTCTGGTAATGGTTTGTAGGTTTCTCCATTAATATTTACCGTATTTTGGGATCACCATAATTTTGTGGGCTAAAAGTATCAAGGACAGTAATGATCTAGATCAAATGAGCCACTTGGTGGATAACATTAAAAAAATAAGAAATAAAAATTAGACTGAACAAACCTTCAGGAGCATTCAGGTAAAACATTATGTAGCAGAATTTGTGACAGCATCTTCTTATTTGACAAATTGTACAAAGTCAGACAAGTTGTAGCTACCAAAGTTGCTAACCAAATCTTGAATGACTAGTCTAATAAATGCCATAAATATTATGTTCAGAATACGGTTATTGTTTATCTGTTCTCTGACAACTTTGTTTCTTTGAAATTATAATACTGATCAGTCGGATATTTAGGAGGAACTGCTGCTTTGCCAAGAATTAAGCTGTGATTTATGTTTAGTGCAATGGCAGTCGAAGTGTTGAATGAGTAATTATAAATCTTAAATTATTATATTTTAGTATACATCACAGCCAGGACATAAGCAGCTGAACATTATACATAGTTAGTAGCTTGAAACTGCATTGCAAATGCCAAATTATTGTGAAATCACAAGCTACACACGTGAAGTGAAACACTCCCGCTTATTTATAATAAAACTCCTTTTCACCACCCCACATTTTATTCCTGTCGTCACCCCGTTATCAGTGCCGCTATGCGACGTGATAACCCCCACCCTAGCTGCACAGTGCCGGAGCCTTCCTATGCCAGATGACGTTCGAAATCCCCGTCGTTTCTGACAACGTTATTACATCCCAAAACGGACAGGACTTTATCTCTCACTCCCGGCGTCCGACCGCCCACCACGAATGTGTCCTGACAGAGTCGTGGGAAACAACAGGGTCGCGAACTAAACCCAGTGTTTCCAATGACACTACTTCGCCAAACAACACTCGTCTTTCCTTTCCCGTTTCCGGCTGGTTTCGCTCAACGATGGCCGACTGACAAACTGCGCGACAACTCGGCGCAAACCGTTTAATAAATAACTAGATAACTAACTAATTATAAGCGGGACAAAAGCGGCGGCACAGTTTGTCATGGGTAGTTGAAGTGGCTAAACATGCGGTTGTCGCCAGCCGGAATGAACTGTTGGATTAACCCTGTAGTGAAATAAAATAGCAGTAAAAACATACCCGACGATAAACGACACACGCTCACCGATATTTTAACGGCCGCGTCGACACGCCATTATCACGCAGATTAGCGATTTAGTGTCTGACCAAACGACAACATAAGAGAGGTTATAAAACGGGGCTGTTAATGTTAAACGGGTAAACGGCATTCGTTCCGTTGCGACAAACGTCGCCGACGCGACCCCGACAACTCGGCCGCCGCCACGGAGTGTCAACGCCACGCGCAAGGGAAACAAACCGAAGCTAACCTTGATTGATCGCCGTTGCTGACAGTCCGGATCGACCCGGGTCGCTTACGTCAAATCGCTGCTTCCAGCGCCACCGGTGTCCGATCAGACGAACGAACGAAGACACTGAACTGGTGAATGGTTGTGTGGTCGTCTCTCACTCACTCACTGCTATCGAGTCCGCGAAATCCGTCGATAATCCATGGTAGAAAGCGACAATCGCGGCATACAGTCACGCAGACGACACAACAGCGTACCCCGACACCCGAGCACAGAGTGCCTGCCCCCGGTCACTGCCTCCGCGTGCACACGGTACGGTCGCACACTCGCCCACGGCAGCACTGTTTACATTGCGCGCGATGAAGCGGACACTTGGAAATGATTGACAGGTTACTTAGCCAGTACTGATCACGCCCGCTTCGTGAGGCTGTGACCGGATCACATGCAGCCGGGCAGTGGCTCGGACGCAGAAACCGCGCGCTCTCATCGATTTTATATTAACGCATGACGAGATCCCGCATGCGAATGTGCAGGAAAGATACGGCGACTAAAGAAATTGCACACTGAAGAAAAAACATTTACTATGTAGGGCCTGGAATACGCTAAAGCAGCACTCAAAACAAACCCCGGAAAGTCGCGTGTATTTGAACTGCTTTGAATTTGAATAGTGTTTACTAACTTATACGTATGTATTTTAGGAGTCTGTTACGTGGTATGCATTTGAACGGGTGAAAACACCAAAGCGTCAATGGTTGCTCGGGAATTGAGGTCCGCCCTCGAAACACGCGATCCTAAAACACACCAACAATACCGTAACTAATTCAACATCATTCATACAAAGAATGTAGACTGTTATGTCAGTGGCTCCTATCAGCGTGTGAGTGAGCGCTCCCTCCCTCATTACGACACGTACAACCGTGCAAAACATGCGATTAATTAAACGGGCAAATCTTCATTAAACAGCAATCGACACAGTGCGAACGCACAAAGACGCCGGTTCTTGTGTGAATACACAATGTGTGAATGCCGATGTGGTGAATTCCCGAGAGCGGAATAATAGCAAGCGCGAACAGCGACAGAAACGCGACGTTTTTTGCTGTCGCTCTTTTCGGGTAACCGTCAAAGCACGGTCTTGTCACGGGTGCGAATGCGCGAGCGAGCGGGTGAATGTCGGTCGGTCTGTCGCGCCCCGCGAATGCGCCATTCGTGCGACCTTAGTGTGCAGCGCAACCATCACCGTGTAATTGCCCTAAACAGCCGTTTGAATACTAACGCGCCTCAGCCGGCGGGTTATCGGGGGTGGGTCAGGCGTCCGCCAGAGTGGAACCCGCGTCACACCCCTTATCGGGCGTCGCCCGCAGTGACACGCTCCGGTGCAGGGTTAATTAGATTACCTTTCCCCGGCGGCGTCGCCACTCGATGAATGAATGAATGGGATTCGACACCGACATTGGAAACAATAGGATTATCGCAGCGTGGCGCGTGCCCTGTGATTTGGAGATAGATAATAAAGGGTCAGGGTGGCATAGAACACCGGGACATTTCTATGTCCCCCAACTGCGGGGGTAGGCGAAGCGTCGATACAACGTTTGGTTCGGAGAGTAACGACATTGCATACTCCTAACGACGGCTTGATGCATGGTTGTCACGACAACATCAGTTTGAGACACTGACTGCAGGATGCGTGTGTCAATTATGAGAGCATCTGACATTACCACAACTATACACGCATAATGAGAACCGACTGCGACGATACAAAACGGGCTACACAGCATAGTCCACGACTTTGATTTGCCACAATCACTCAGTTGTGGGTATGTGAGAAAAATACATTTTGTATTTGGATTCCGCAGTAGTCTTGTTCGGCGGTTGGCGGAGAAACAAAACTAATCGAACGCAACTGTCCGATCAGTCTGTTACTCCGTTAGCGTATGCGTTTAGTAATAACGGGACGCAATTCGCATTCGCAACATTTGGCGTATTAACTAACAGCGAACAACACGACTTAAGCAGCACGTTGTGTATTCATAGAAGGGCCAACCACACAACAAATCTATGACCTAACGACCGTCGCTGGTTACGCAAGATTACGTTGTCTGCCACGCCATTAGCGTAATCTAACTTCGCCCTGGGATTTGCGCTAGTCCGGTCAGTATGTGGACATTGGACAGTCCTCTGGCATGGATACTGTGCGTATTCAGTTCGAGTTACTGCTCATCGCGTTAACAATTACTTTACAATAAAACCTAAAACCAACCTAGTATCCACCACGACATTTTAAGACCTTTGAGCATTTATTTATGTTTTTATCTATTGTATTTTAATATTAATCATACATAATTCTTAACATTTGTTTACTCTACTCTCTTGTACAACATAGTTTATTGATAATCTCTCGAACACTACAAAATAATTTCCCCACAAATAATGGTATTTTTATTTGAGTTGATGGAACTATGTTCTTTAGTTTTGCCGAATACATCGGGAACTATGTGGAAACTAGAACCTCGAAACGGACCACCAATTTCATCGGGTCGTATTGCGGCTTTCGCACGCCACCAATGAATCATTTTACTAAGATACTTACTGACTGAGCTTTTATAGGAAAATTCATCATTTAAAAAAATCGTTGTTATATTAGAGATTATTCTCAAAACGCAAACAGCCACTGCAGAGGACGTAACCACCACGACACGCCAGTGGCAGTGCCCTGTGGGAGCACCACGACGCTGACAGTTCTCAGGTATACAAGATCACTGTTCAGGAGCGGAATCGATTAAACAACAAAACCGGGCATATGAACTCTTAAGAATGTTAGTGAAATGGACCCCAGATCACGTAACGAGTTTTACGTACGCTTTTTATATAAACAGACTGCACCCATTACTATTTGCACACTCGATACTTTAACATAAAGTTTATATTAAAACAATTGGACTTGTATCTGACAAACGAACTGAAACAGCAGACCGGAACAGCGCGTACTTATAAACACATGTTTGATCAACCGACGTATACATAACCATTAATACACCCCTGTGGATCAATATAATGTAACACAACCTGAGGAAAGAGTTGTTGCTAGACGAGGCCCGACTTTAGACTAAGTAGGCAGCGTGATTTGACAGACTGTAAACATCCGTTGTTTGCACATGCGATATTATTGCACCTCCTACACACAGCGACCGACATTTTTCGCGGGTGTTTTTCTTACGACAAAAGAAAATCTTCTCCAAACACGGAGACGCCCTCAGTTCGGACGGACATGCTTTTGTTTCGAGTGATTTTTATGCGTGACTAACATCGCATTTTCATCTTGTTGATTCCTATCGTATTCCACAGAAAGTGACACGGATCCACGTCTCAATGTGCGCAAGAAACGCCGCTCAATCCGCACCGATAGACATCGTCCTTTCATCCACTTCAACAGAAAGTGGTGTACCCCTTTCAACGCAAAGGAGGTCATTACGCAAACGGGAAGCTTTGTGTATGATCGATGCCTCAGCGCAGTTCCCGCATATCGGGGCGCGAAGATTTTTTGGGGAGGGCGGGGACAGGCACTTTCGCCGGCAAATTAGTGTCGGTAGGAGAAGGCGTGGACAAAGCGTGGTGTGGGGGGAGACGCCGCCATCCGCCCGCACTCGGCGGCACATCAAAGGAATGTCAAAACGTGAACGCGGCGGAATCAAAGCGCCGGACTGAAAGCGAGCCGCCTCAGACACGTCGCGGCCGATGCAAGCAGGCAGAACGGCAGACCGCCCCGGGAGGCTGCGACACGGCGACACGTTGCCATGTGTCACGGCAACTTCCACAGCACCGTGTCGCCGTCGGTGTCGTTGCGAGGTGTTTACGATACTGTGTAGTCTTTCTCCCGTGGCCACAGGCTGTCCCTGTTCCCAGTACTGGTCATCAGACTTTTGCCGTCCTTGTTTTTATCTTCCCGGCAGTGTTCTTGCAGCGTGGACACAACTGCCGCCTAAGTAGGAGTCTTGATCTCCACCGTCCTCCACTTCCGCTAATGTCAACGTATTGCTGGCCCTTCTACTATTGGGCCTAGTACTGTCGACCGCTCTCCCCTTCCTTCTCCCCTCCCTCTCTTTTCCCATTTCTCACTCCATTTTTACCTCTCTTTCTCCTCTTCTCGTGTTCGCCACACGTGTTAGTTAACATCAGCCAAACCCTCACAGGCATGTCCTCGAAACTGTTATTCCCACCACCCTGCCTGTGAATGCTAAACGAGAGCTTCGATCTCCGACACATCTAGTTGGTGAACTGTCTAATTCCGCTTCGTGTATAATAGTCGCGTTAAAGAAAACGCTATCAAAATGATTTAATAATAATTATGCCGAACGACCGCAAACACGGCGAACACATATTACGGTTGTGATACATTAGAATCGCACGCTCAATGGTCGTGTTTGTATCTAACAGTGTATGTATTCATGCTTCTACTGGTTCTAACAACGACGTCACGATGAGTCCAAATGGAGATGAAAACCAGAGACAAAACTCCGTCTAATTAGCTACAGGCGCAAACGATTTTAAGATGGGATCTTCCTCGTGCGCAATGTGCTTATAACATGTCATACCATGGTTGTTCCAATTTTTTGGCCTATGGTAACATCAGATGAAACGTGGTTGAAATCTCCCAACTATTATTTTATCCTCCATGTCCCTGCTTTCGTCAGTGTCGCTGCCTCCTGTTACAGTACGTCAGCAGAACAACAGTAGAATGTTTTCGTCAAACAGTCCACGAATGTGAGCGTAAGAATTACATTCTGAAGAATCAGCATCACCTCCAGCATTGTGCAGGCATAGTGTCCCGTTATTGGGTGAAGGCTTGAGCATGTCATGTCCAGATCTGCCTGTCTTCTGCTATTCTGTACCAGATGGTGTCCCTCCAGCAATTGTTTAGTTCATCTTTCCGTCATTTCAACACAAATCCGCAATTATCTTTCAATTTGTAAGGTTTCCAGGTGGCGATACTCGATGTCCATCAGTTATCACGTATTCTACTGATGTGTCCTGCCCATGTCAATTTATTTTCGTCTTCTGCTTTGTTCAATCATGTCTATGACCTGTGTCTTATCTCTCACCAAGACGTGTTGTTGTGTCCCTGTATGTGCTGTTTAACTTCTTTCAATCCCATCTTTGTTTATAAATGAGGCTGCTAGCATTGTTCTTTGCCTAGTTGGTGTCTACGTTTCCGCTACGTTGGTGTCATTGCTGGAAATACGCACAAGTTGTAGACCTGCCTCTTCGGTGGACCGTCTCGTCAAGCAGGTTCCATAATTACCTTTGAAGATGTCGCGGTGCTTGGCGAATGCTGTCCAACCGGCAATTACTCTTCTTAGAATCTCCTTTTCTTGACTTTAGTTTCTGGTGCTAAAACGCTGTCACAGGTAGACGTAGCTTTCAACTCAACGTTCTCTACCTGGATGGTGTCGACACATAATACAGGGTCGATTTCTAGCATTACTTGAAAGAAGATCAGCATTAAGTCAGTAAATGAAGACGAAAATTGAGTGTACATGTACTTATTTAAGAAAAATGATAACAGGGCAGAATACGATAGATAAGGTAATTGTTATGTAGAACTCTGATGGTGTCTACCCATGTAGAAATCATTGATCTGTTGCATGTAGTGCTACAGAAACACTATGACATTTGGGGCAGACACGTGAAGTAATGATGAATCTTCTGCCTTTTGGTGTATACAGTCACAAAGTGCAACACACTCGCTAAATTAATTGGTTCCATGTTGAGTCCGTGCACTGACCTACGTTTCATAGAATAACGTAACTTGAAAGAAGATCGGCACCGAAGCCAATAAATGTAGACGAAAATGGAGTGTAATTGTACTTAATTAGGAAGAACACAACTCCGTATGACAGCACTGAAATGGATGCCAGAAATGTAGGAGAAATTGAGTTGTCCTAAAGATAACTTGATGACAAATCCCAGAGAAGGGGAAACAGTAAATGTGTTGGGAAGTGTAAATGTAAGATGACCACAAACAGTGCAAACTGACGAAACTGCCCAGTAGCATTGTAATTATTGTAATAATTGTAACAATTATAGGCATATGAAGAGTACGGTAAGTTAATGTAAATTAGACGATGACATTTGGAAAGGATGCATGTTTGAAATAATGATGGATTATCCAATTTTGTCTCTAGTGTCACAAAGTGCAACGCACTCACTGAATTAAAAGGTTCCATTTACAGTTCGAGCAATGACCTGCATTTAGATAGAACACCATAAATATTTGGAGTGTGGTACAAATTCTGGCTCAGAATCTGCACAAACTAATCAAAACAGTATGTGGGTGGGTGGGTGAGTGGGTGGGAGTTGTGGTAAGCCTTGGATATATCCAAGTACAAAAGACAGTAGCTGTGAGAGAAGGAACATGTCACACTGAGGCACACAGGAAATTATATTATTAGACAGTAAGTCCAAGATAACTTCTGAAGAATGCAAATTGGCGTCCACACTTGAGTGAGATGGTAAGATTTACTTCCTGTTGACAGTTGAGGTAACAGAGTGTAGACTTCTTTCCTCAAATGGTTGGCGCTGGTTGTACACGCATGGGCTTGTATTCATGGTTGGTAGGTGTGTTTGTGAGTGTTTGCAAGTGTGTGTACACGTAAATGTACATGTAAATGTGTCTGCGCATGCGCGTGCATGTATGTGTGCATGTGTGTATGTGTGTGCATGTGAGTATGTATCTGTGTGTACGTATGCTTCTGTGCTTGCATACACAACTGTGTGTGTGCATGTATGCGTGCATGTGCGTGCGAGTGTATGTACGGGGGTGCAGCTAAAGGTCACATACCTTTAGCATTGATAAGGGCATTTAATTATACAAGTATACTCTTGATCTATGAATAAATTTAAGAAATAAACAATTTAAAAATAATTCCCCACAGCAATTGCCCAGAGTAGTTACCAACATATATTAAAATATAAGTGATAGGTAACTGCAAATGCTGCAATAAAAACACAGCCTTGCTCTAGGGAGAGTTTCTCAAAATGATACCCTTGTCTGGGAAACTTTAGGGAGGCTTGGTCAAAAAGCCACCCTTGTAGTCGGCATCTCCATAGTGTTGCTACATAGGCAGTATGCCCCCAGTATACCCCCAGGCAGAGAGCCCCTCTAGTCCCCAGTTATGATGTCTATGATATTTATTACCATGGAAATGATAAAAAAATGAAAACTGTATTTAGCTACCTATTTCTTTTTTTCAGAGCTTTTCAGTGAGATGGTACAGTGTTTAGTGAGGGACTCTGAGACAGCTCCCCTCCTGAGGAATGAAGGCTACAGGGAATTTCTTTCTGATTAAAAGTCAAATTACCAAGGGTAGACACCCAGGGGGAAGATCGCTTCCAGACAGAATCCCTTTAACACACTGTGCTAACATAATGGTACTCCTGATTAGGTACAAAGCCACTTCACATAGAAAAAGCCAACTTGAAGACCCATGTCTAAACTTGTATGTTTGCACCATACAATCATGCCTTTTAAGAGGAATGCATGCCCACTAACCAAGAACAAAAGGAACTTGACAACAAACCACGTAAATTATGTGTCTTCAGTTCAGCGGAAGGTTTATTGGTGTTTTTAAGACATACTGTTTAATGTTACTAATGGGGTGTAAGTGGGGCTCTTTGTGTTTGCCCTGCTGCCTGCTGACCTTCTAAAGTGTGGTGCCAACAGATGTCTGATCTATGACTAGATTTCAGACTTGTTCCATGCAAACATAAAGTGCATTGTTCCTTGAGTTCAATTTATTAAAAGACGCAGTACTCTAACTACGTCTCCGTGTTCACTCTACCTGCTCCAGTTCACTCTACCTGCTCCGTGTTCACTCTACCTGCTCCATGTTCACTCTACCTGCTCCAGTTCACTCTACCTGCTCCAGTTTACTTGACTGCATGAATGAGTAACTGGCCAATGGCCACACACAGTACTTGTGTATGAATAGGTTTCACCCAGCATGGCTGAATACTTCCTACAGAGTTGATCAGGTCTACCAGGTAGTGAAAGCACAGCACTTTGTGTAGTCCTGATGACTGGATACCATGTTATATAAGAACTTACCTCCCCACATTTTTTTAATCTGGTATTGATTGTATATATATATATATATATATATATATATATATATATATATATATACATGCTCACTTTAAGAACTATGAAGGAAAGAGGAATATATACACACCATTGTCACTGACCTGCTAAAGTGATTAGTGTCATTATCGTCAAGATAAGTAATACTGTTTTGACACAATGTTATTACAGTTCAACAGTTCACAGTGTTCTGCCTGTGTGAAATGGCTTGTTGTGTTACTACAGGAATTACAACATCTGCGTTGCACGCAGTGAAAATGGCAAAGAAGAAGAAAAACAGTTTCTCCAGGGATTTGCGCCAATGAGTTTTAATCAGAAATCAACTCCCTGTGGTGTCCTGCATTAAAATATTTATATCCAGCCTGGACATCCTATATTCTTACACTGAAGTAGTGTCCCACGCCAATTTAGCTGCTGCGTTGCTTACACAAGATAATCATGCACAGGAACCATATTTGACTTACAAAACTACGTGAACACGGCTGTGATTTTTGAAACTTATCTGTGATACTCTAAATTAGATCTGGCAACATTGCTGGCAATGTATGAACAAAGCACATACCTTGAATTTCACACAATTGACAGCACTGCCAATTTGCCTTGACTTTTATGGATTTCTGGGGGGACTGTTACAGGACAGCCAATTTTGCGGTGAGGCATGGTTTAATTTGTGAGGCAAGAGGGCCTTGTGCCAGGACATTGTGGAAAAATGCTACACTGTTGTTGCCAAATTCAATGTCTGTTAGTATCACGTGTTTAGAATGCATGTATACATCAGCAATTTGGTTATATGCCTACTTATTTCTCACCAAGTATCATTTTACAACAATATATATATTTTATTAGATATAGTACGTTTCTTTGGCACACCCACATGTATGCGCATGCATGCAGATGTTCAAATACACCCACACATTAATTTGTTAGACTCTACCTGTGCACTTATGTGCAAAATTGTGTGTTACATATTTGCAAAGCTTACATGCAAACATATACATGTGCACATAGGCACACAACGTTTACATGAATACAAACATGCGCACACACACAAACATGTACACCTGCACATACACATCCATGCATGCATGCTCACGCATGCACAAGTGCAAACACGTTATATGGGCCTACTCTCTCAAACTGTCAATTTATTATCTGCACATTTCTATATCTATACGGTAGCTCATATGAAACATTAACAACTTTCCTATCACAAAGCACAGCACCATTATCTTGTCAAGAATGTTTTCTGCATATGAAAAAACCTTGCTCTAACAAGAAGCCTTGTGAACTGGAGACTCCATTAAGTATGTGCTTGAAATACGGTCACGGTTCAGCGATATCTTGACAGCTGTCTTTCCACTTTGTCGCCAAGGGTGTGGGATGAAATTGGTCATTGTCCAAAGTGTCACTGACGGGTAAAACGGCTGTATAAGGAGCTCGGTGCTACGTTATTCATCACCGCCGGGTCAAGTTGAATCCAAGCCGAAATACATTCAGACCTGAGCATGTTCCGGTTGAGTGAATAAAGCTCACTGAAGAAGCAGTGTTTATTTCGGACATATGCCACATGACTTTGATGCATTTCAATGGACATGTTACTATAAATATTTAGTAGATGTCTGTAGTCTTGTCACAGAAATAAAACTAGAAAGGAATCATTTAGCCAGTCAACCCAGTCTTCAGAGTTGCTTTGACAATTGGATAAGTTCAGGCATTCCACATTGCACGCATGTGTCTTTGGGACATTTGAGACATTATATATCAGCAGACCAGAGACCTTTGGTCCAAGGAGGCAAACAAACATAGAGATGCAAGTGGACCTCAGCACTTGGGATGAGATGCAGCTACGATGCCCCAAAGTTAGCTTACTGATATGGCGATTCCATTGCATGAAGGGAATGAGGTTTGCAAGAGAACTCACACTGATTGTAGTCAACACTCTTCACCTGCTAGGTGTGTCTTGTCCTCCAATAATTAAGCTAGGATTTGTTACTGCCAAAGAATATAATTGCCATCAGATGCAAGGGATAACTTGGTTATCACATACGACGGGTACAATGGTTATCAGGTATAAGGGGTAAAATGGTTATCAAATACACGGGATAACTTGGTTATCAGGTAAAATGGTTAACAAATACAAGGGATAACTTGGTTATCAGATACAAGGAGTAAAATGGTTATCAACTACAAGGTCTAACTTGGTTATCAGATACAAGGAGTAAAATGGTTATCAACTACAAGGTCTAACTTGGTTATCAGATACAAGGAGTAAAATGGTTATCAACTACAAGGTCTAACTTGGTTATCAGATACAAGGGGTAAATGGTTATCAACTACAAGGTTTAACTTGGTTATCAGATACAAGGGGTAAAATGGTTATCAACTACAAGGGATAACTTGGTTATCAGATACAAGGTGTAAAATGGTCAGATACAAGGGGTAAAATGGTCAGATACAAGGGGTAAAATGGTTATCAGATACAAGGGATAACTTGATTATCAGATACAAAGGGTAAAATGGTCAGATACAAGGGATAAAATGGTCAGATACAAGGGGTAAAATGGTTATCAGATACAAGGGGTAAAATGGTCAGATACAAGGGATAAAATGGTTATCAGATACAAGGGGTAAAATGGTTATCAGATACAAGGGGTAAAATGGTCAGATACAAGGAGTAAAATGGTTATCAACTACAAGGTCTAACTTGGTTATCAGATACAAGGAGTAAAATGGTTATCAACTACAAGGTCTAACTTGGTTATCAGATACAAGGGGTAAATGGTTATCAACTACAAGGTTTAACTTGGTTATCAGATACAAGGGGTAAAATGGTTATCAACTACAAGGGATAACTTGGTTATCAGATACAAGGTGTAAAATGGTCAGATACAAGGGGTAAAATGGTCAGATACAAGGGGTAAAATGGTTATCAGATACAAGGGATAACTTGGTTATCAGATACAAAGGGTAAAATGGTCAGATACAAGGGGTAAAATGGTCAGATACAAGGGGTAAAATGGTTATCAGATACAAGGGGTAAAATGGTCAGATACAAGGGATAAAATGGTTATCAGATACAAGGGGTAAAATGGTTATCAGATACAAGGGGTAAAATGGTCAGATACAAGGAGTAAAATGGTTATCAGATACAAGAGGTAAAATGGTTATCAGATACAAGGGGTAAAATGGTTATCAGATAGAAGGACTCACTGGAATGAACTGACTCTTGGCATGAAGCCAAACACTGCCCCTTTCTTAATTACCCTCTTCCCCTCCCACTTGTCACCCAATTTCACCCTTCCCCACAAGAGGAAGCATTCTCCATTTAACCCAGCCTTACTTTGCTACAGAAACATTGTGACTATTGACTTAGGGTAAATACACAAATTACCCCAGCAAGTGCAGATACTCTAATGTTGACCTTGGGGCCAGAAGGGAGGGAGATGTTTTGACAACTCTTCTCACAACATGATTAGGTGCAGAGTACCCACCAGGGAGGGTACTTGACTCTTGAGGGTGATACCCCTTAGGGGTATTGTTCACACTTCCTACTTTCAGTTCAATCTGATGCATTTATAGTTACGCAACGTACAAATACTAAAAGTACACATCAACATTCTATTTGGTGTCAAATTGTATGAGAATTTAAAATAAAATAACAGTAATTTTTAATTGTGTTGTACTATATACCTGGAACATTAAATTATGTTCCGTGAATAAAATGTATATGACTGTTAAACATTACAATATCATAAGAGACTCATTCTCATGTAAAACGACTAAAACAGTACATTTACACTGTACAGTGCAAGTGATCAGCCTACAAAATGTCTTTGCTACCTTTAATCAGTCAAACAAGTAAACTGAATACACTGTACTTTTCTTGTCAATTTTGGTACATGCAAGATGTAAGCACATTCTCAAATACCCTGTAATCAATTGCCCTGTGACTTCTAATCTTTATTACTCTGTGTATGATGCAGATGTCTAAACCAATTAATTTCTCAACTGTCCAGGAGTATGCAACACAAACACATCACTACTATTATTACTATTATCATTGTGAATATTCAGACACATGAACACATAACAGCTGTCTAAAAACCTACAGTTAATGGTAGATAAAAAGAGCTCTTTTTTGTAGATTTTTTACAATACCTAAAAACATGGCCTCTACAGTATTAACCAACTGCTCTGTATACATTTTCGGTCCACCACATTTTCGTATCAACTATTCTGGTTTCATCCATAAAATAATTTATGGTCTATTTAAAGAGATAATACAACTGAATACAAAATTAACATTATCTCTGAGTGGGGACAGTGGGATATCTTTGCTTGGCATCTGCCATTTCACGTGGAGTGGTAATTTACAAACAATGGCCAATTACTGACAAAGCAGTTGGAGGGATGGACTTCTTGAAGGATGTGACAATGAGTCCCAAACGGGACATTAGGGACATAACACTCAGCACTCATTTTCCAAAATTAACCAATTATAATTTTTTACAGTTACTGAGTGAGCCATTCGCCACCCCTTAAATTAAACGTTTAATTTTGTTTTAAAATTACACTGTGATGCTGACAGAATTGCAGTTTATCATCACTTTCTCTCCCTAATAAAATCAAAGCGCTTTACACTTTACTGAGTGGCAGGCCTGTTCAGTTGAATACCATGACTGGAAAGAACTAAAATATCCAGGTACTCATTTATACAGCTGAGTGAACCGGAGACGGGTAGATTGGATGATCTTGCCCAAGGTTAAACATAGCTGCACAGGATTCAAACCCGGGTTCTTTTAATTGGGAGTCTGAAACTCTAGCCCCTGCACCACTGTGCCATGCTAAAGATGACAATGAAGGTGTAAGTACTGGTCTAAGATCACCAGCAACAAACGACAAGCAACTAAACACCAAAGCCCCAAGCATCCTGAAAAAGACAACAAGGACGTGGCCTGGCTACGTCTACAGGACCAACTGCAACATGCCAGAACAAACAGCACTGACCTGTATATCTGAAGGAAATGTTAAGAGGCCGACCAAAAAACGACATTGCTGATGAACAATGGAGGAACTGAAGACTGCCAAGCTCAACAATACCCTAGCCACAGATGTGACTAATACACAGTTGCTTCAGCTGACCTAGGACTTGGCAGCAAGTAGAATCTAATAGCTAGGGTTGTGATGTGAACTTTAGTGTGATTATTGTGCATCACAACATGAAGGGGGTGAGTAAGGAACCATCAGAGACCAACAAACCTGACGTTGTTGTTGGGCAAGAACTGTTCTCGTCAGCCTAAATGCACCGTTTCAAACCCGGCCACTTACTAACACATTAGCACTATGCAGTATAAACACACAACATCCAAAAAACAGCCGCCGTTCAATTCAACCCACACTTATAAACTGCCAGCGTTTAATCTCCCAACCGTAGCTGTTAGTATCTGCCGTTGTATTGATTACTAAGGTCCTGGCCTACAACGTTAGAACTGCCGCTGAGGCACTTCACAAAGCTTCCTTTTATATTTCCATCAAGCAATCAATCAATTTAAAACACATACTTTCATTATTTTGTACTCAGCCTTGAATATGTTTGCATAAAGAATTGTAGCAAACGGCTTTCCATGTTTATTACCATGTAAATGCCCTATGAGCAAATGTGTGAATGCCCTATGACAAAAAACACTGAGCAAACTGACATGCAAGCAAAATGTCTTGAGACCAAACTACCCTGTGAGTAAATGTGAACAGCAAGAGACTAAATGCCCTTCGAACAATTGCACGAGTAAATTCTCTAGGAGTAATTTCCTTGTAAGCCCTTTGAGTAGATATCCTCTGAGCAAATGCCCTGTGAGTAGAGTAAATACCCTTGGAGCTACATAGTTTTGGATCACTGATTTCTAAGCATCTCTGAGACCACTAACAAACTGAGATGTCAACAAACCCTGCTCACTCACACAATTAAATAACAAAATGTTGGCCCTCAGATAAGCCGAAGGTGTCCTTGTCGACTAGCCACACGGGGTTGGCATCATAATGTGTGCAACAATCTTATTAAATCTTGCCAAGTCAAATTAAAGCGCAAATTTGCCGCAAAACCCGACCCGCCAAATCATATTACCGTGGCGTTTCAACGAAGCATTGAAATGACTCACGACTTTGCATTTTCAATTAAAATAAAAGCACAAGGTCCGCATCCCTCCCTTCTTAGCCGAGTGCCACGGAGATAATCAACTGACAGATGGTGCTCTGTTTAGCATCAGCAGTATCTTTTTGCCCTGGTCGCTATGGAATTCCCTTTGTTATCTCCCATTGCTGCTTCCCAGGGAGACTGCCTTGGCCAGTGCTGGGACCGGGGGCCGAGCCTGGTTCAGGAGGAGACAGGCTGAATCTAATATGAATTCCCTTCAACAATGGGAGGCTGCCTGCCTACTGCTGGTTCTCACCACAGACACTTTGGGGGTCATGTCAAAGATGGCAAGGTGTTTAATATTGTTTACACACGTGTCAGTTTGAAATCTTTGTAAATAAAGTATACAGTGTAATATATTATAATAATAATGTACAATATTTATATATATATATATATATATATATATATATATATATATATATATATATATATATTACAAGATAAAAGTTTATTTAACGTCGGTTTACATGTGAATTGATAACATTAGCTCATCTGAGCTATTTTCGACAAACAAGTGTAAACAACGAGACATAAAACATAAAAACATACAGAGTATTTAAAATGACAGCAATAAAACATATAAAACACGTGTAATGAGTACAAAATAAATAATACATGCAAGTATAATAATAATATGTTTTTGTGTTTTGTTTTTTCACTTTGGGCAAGTCAATGCATGTTGAAAATGGTACATGAAAACTTTGCAAAGTATATCAGTATTAAAATAGATGTAAAATATATATATATATATATATAGTAATTATGCATAGTATAAGTTAATAATATATAAATATATATATTATATATATATATATATATATTATATAATTAGACATTATAAACATATTTCTGTGTTGTTTGCAATAAGTAACTTATTACTAAAGTATTTAGACAACATTAAAATGAATATGTACTTTACAAGTTTAATTGGGAAAGTTATTTCATAAGGAGTTGTGATTTTGTACTTATATTTATATTAATATAAATTATATATATATATTTGATTATATATATATATATATATAATAATATAATATATATATATATATATATATATATATATATATATAATATATATATATAATATATATATATATAATAATATATATATATATATCAGATACTACATAATGTACTTCATCTGCTATGGTTTGTTGTAGCAGATGAAGTACATTACTTCTGCCTAAAGTTAGACAATTTGATTTGATTTAGTTGCATTAATAATTAAGTAGTTATTAATACATGTAATATATTAGTAATTATTAAATTATATATATATATATATATATATATATATATATATATATATATATATATATATACAGAGCTGACATTTGTCTTATGGTTTGTCGGTACATTTTAGTTACTTACAAAAATACATTACAAACATTCAGGCAAATCTGTATTAAGATGACAGAAAAATGTTAATATACATATATTTATGTGGCAGCAAAGAGAAAGAAAAATGCACTGAATTTGCCCACTAGCGTTGACTGTTCTGCATCTTAATGAGTACAATGTTGATGTGGCAGCAGCATGTTGATTGATCCCTGGCAGCCATGTCTTGTCACTTCTCAAACAAATAACATTGATTATTACCAGTACATTAAGGACACAATCTAGCCTCCTGAAACATAGTTCCAAGAAACACATTCTAAATGCCTTGCTTCTTTCACCAATTTGTTTAATAAGTCTGCGGCTGCGGCATTGGTATTTGAGATGACCCCTGCCTGCGCTGCCTAACAATGTATCTTAATTTAGGGGCAATTGTCACAATGTCTGCGTTATTATGGATGTTGGTCTTTCAATATGGAAAGAGACAACTTCCTTGACCGGTGGTCATTTGTCTGGACATTGCCAGATGCTGCTACTTAAGGAATGTGCAACTATTATTACCAAATATAATAATAATAAATATTATTATTATTTATTTCCATTTAATATTTTTTTAGATACTTTTTAAGTGTGATGTGTGCATGATTGCGTGTTTGCATGTCTGCATGCAAATGTGAGTGCATGTGTGTGCATTTATACATTATATTAATTTGATACTTGCACTTTTGATACATGTATAGTTTTTAGTTTGTAATTTTTAAATAATGTTAATTATTATTATTATTATATGTAATACTGTAGGAAGACATAGTTTGGCTTGAATTTTGATTCATATTTTGGTTCATCCATATTTTACTAGACATTTTATGTTTCTACCATTAATTTAAATTGGCACCCTGCTAAAAAAAAATAGCATGATCTGGGGTCTGAAAATATGCTACAAAACATAATAAATAAATAATATTTTACAAGCCTTCGCATGAATATGTGTGTTTTATAAGCGTGGTATTCTTGTCATTTTGTGTGTGTTTTATACCTTATAGTTGTTACTACTGTGTTATTTTCCATGTGACAACTTCAATCTGCCATATAACTGTCACAAATGTGCAGGGGACCAAGTAGAAACATGTCCCCTGTCAACTCTGGCACAGGTGAAACAGTTGATGGATCCATTGTTTTAACTACGACATCTCAGTCAATCTTTCTCGCAACTTCAGCAAGTGTCACATCCATCAACTGGCTGTCCCGCGGCACATACACAACTGTGGGGACAAAAATGGCTAACAAAAATGGTGGTCCTCACCCAGGGCTGTAATATTTAATCAATGTATATATCATAATATATATTGCAATACCAGGTATCAAAATACAAATAAGCTAAACATTGTGTTTCACTTCAAATTTGGGTGAATTTGCAGTTCCATTTGCGTGAACAAAGAAAATTTTTGTTATTTTCAATCTGACAATGAACACTTTTACAGACTGAAGTTAGTATTTAATAAAAAATACAACTAGCCATTTCCCAGTGCCTAGATTTGCCTCACCAAGGGAACATTATAATGACGTTATAACAACCCTTTTAAGATTAGTCAATATTGCAATATTTATTGTATAATTATTTGTAAATATTATGAGGGTTCTGTATCATTGCAACCATTACCACCAGACACATTCTAACTGACCAAGGATAGTAACAACAAGCAAACTTAAATTAAATGCATCTCTAAATAAACACATGTTATTGTATTACACATGTGAATGTAGCACATTCATGGAGAATACACAAAATGCTGATGAACAAAATAAAATCACTGTAGTAGAACAAATAAACCTATATAAATCTATGCAGACTGAAGACAGAATTATTTACTCCCCAACCAAATTTATGGCTGTCAAAATACAAGAAATGAAGAAATTAGAGGTGACAATATTTAAATGCCTACTCTAAGCAAAGCACTACTATCCAGGGGGTACATAGAATTCTAGGAATAAATAGAAAATATGTAGAAATGCACTGTATATCAAATTATATAAAATCTTACATGATTGTTGTGACATTTTGTTTCATTTTTTTATGGCCAGTTTTTACAGAATTCTACAAAACGTCTATAGAATTCTACATCATTACATAATGTTATGCACCAACTATATACCAAATTGCTACAGATTAAAATACAGCATTTTCTGCTGAGACCATAAAACATCCCACCGAAAACAGAAAGGAAGGACAACTATCCTACCAACTTGCTCAAAAAATGTGTGAAAATCTAACAAGAACTACAATCCTATCCTGAAAAGCCCAACCAGAGAAACAAAATGCATAGCTATGTAGTGACAGTGCAGGTTTCTGGCGGAGACGTGGAGTGAGGAGAGATGGTGATATATGGCCCATACAAATGGCCGTTAATGGCTGGCCAATGACTTCCAAGCACTTGTCTGGCCAATAAACACAAGCGGCCCCCACTTGCTGATTCCGTTCAGAAAACACTTAAAACAAAAGCGTGCCAAGTGTGTTAGAATGGACATGGCAGCATGCCAGTGGATGTGCCGGAAGTCTGGCTGGATGGCGGTCATTCCGGCCTGAGGAGATGTCAGTACAGTCTGTCTACATATCAGTCGTTAACTTCGGTATTGTCCTACAGATGCCAAAACACCCAGAGGCGGCAGAATGTAACCGTTTCATTTGGCATTGTCTGGTGAATTGTAAAAGTAACTATTATATATTGTATGGCATTCTGACATCGTCCATCTATTTATTTTCCACTGAATCAACATGCCACATACCGGTTGCTCTATATATTATTTTTGTCAATTCCATATAAACTTGTTGTCATATAAATTAATTATAAGATTAGACTGTGCAAAAGATTAATTGTTTACCTGTGTGTCATGCCATTTATTATTTTATACACACAAGTACAGCTGCGTATTAGGTTTATTATTCAACTGGTTGAATGAACACCACCTCAACTTGTCAATAATAATAATAATAATAATGAATTTGTCTACGCCATATTTCTAGCAATAAAATCATTCAGAAGTGCATTACACTTTACATGAATATACAGATTACCTTAAAATAAACAATAGAGGCGTAGTTGTAAAATAAATAGATCAGTAAAAAATGTTCAATATAAATAAATAATAATTAAATAATTAATAATAATATTAGTCTTAATAATACTAAAATACTACCTAATACTGATAAATAATAGTTAATTATATTACAATTTAAAAGTAAATAAATAATAAAATAGTTGATAAATAGTAGATATTAACAATAAATAATAGTTAATTATATTATAATTTAAAAAAAAAAATAGTATATATTAAAAATGTTCGGATATTATAAAATTGTTCTTTTAAAGTGAAAACGCTCTTTTAAACAGAAATGTCTTCAGTTGTTTCTTGAAAGAACTGAGGGAGTCTGTGGCACGTATGGCAAGCGGCAGTTTGTTCCAGAGGCGTGGAGCAGCACTCGAAAATGCCTTTTCTCCCTGCGTACGTAGTCTGCATCACGGAACCTCCAGTAGGTGAGCGTCCGCAGAGCGTCTTAGGTGATTATCTCCAAACATAGCGTAGCGCACGGGTCGGTTCATAACGAATTAGTAGGTCGGTTATGTAAGATGCAGCGCAGCTACTCCATGAAGACTTCGAAACGTCAACAGTAACAATTTGTACTCGACCCGCTGTTTGAGAGGAAGCCAGTGAAGATCGATTAAAACAGCAGTGATGTGGTCGTGTTTCTTCGTTTTGGTGATGAGCCGGGCAGCAGCGTTTTGTACTCTTTGGAGTTTGGTAAGAAGGTGGTCGGAAATGCCGTATAGCAGGCAGTTTCCATTGTCTAGGCGAGACGTAACGTAAGTATGAATCATAATTTCTGTTGTTTTCCGATCGAGAAGATTCCGGATTTTTCCAATACAATGGATATGGAAATAGGCCACACGACAAATGTGCTGCACTTGGTTATTCATGCTTAGGGCATCATCGAAGAAAACGCCAATGTTCTTGGCAACGGTGGACACTGGAACAACGCTATCACCACGTTTTATGTGCGACATAAAAAGTTTTTATTTCTGTCTTTGTAGCATTGAATTTCAGTTTATTTATGTTCATCCAATCTTGTAATTCTGCGACAAATTCACATGACTGCCTGGATTGTGTCTTCGTCTGAGTGCGGACTGAACGCGAGATACAGTTGGGTAACATCAGCATACAGGTGAATGTTTATCCCGTGTCGACGTGCGATATCACCGAGTGGAGCATTCAGCTATGCTGCAGATACTATCAGAAGACTACACAACGCATAAACATCCACCACTGTCTACAGCCAGGTATTTATCTATATAGCTGAGTGAAGTGGAGCAGTGAAGAGTCAGTGAACCTGCCCAAGGTCTGATGTGTCAACTAGAGGATTGAGAGGTTGTGTTGTGGGTGTCCAGGCAACGGTGCACGCAACATCTGTCCATGCAGTGCACCCAATCAGATCACTTCATCAACCAGCCACTTGCCTTCAGCCGAGTAAGTCTTTAATTGTGAAAACAACATAATTAACATAATTTGTCTGCAGAAATTGGGTACAGATAAACAGGACGGTAGATTAAAAGAAAACAACTCTACATTTCTGCAGGACTGCGACACTGGCAGTAATTATTACGTCCAACAACCGTAACTGACCAGAAACAACATGATTAGGTTGTTGCAGATGTCCACCATTACGGAAACGGAAACGATGAAACAGTTTCTAGGTGGATTGCAATCAACCGGGTCTTGTTACAATGTTACCTGTGAAACCTGCACTCTCGGGCCTAGATCAGAGTTCACAAGGGTTCTGAATTATTTATGCCCTAACAAGGTCTAACATGCACAATCTATGTCAGTCTAAAATAAAAACTACTAATTACAGGTGTAGGACCAACCCAAGGTCAAGAACTAGATAATGACCACACAATAGTTAAGACATCACCAAGCAAACTAAATAAGAGTGATCAGTGCCTCAAGGCATATTAAAAAATCTTGCTATCAATGCAATCTACACACAATAATAATACACACACACATGAAACAATATCATAATATGCAATGATATAATGATATGTTTCTGGGGTTATTCATTAAAGTCAGGTTTTCTGTAGTCTGCAATCTGCCTTAGCAATAACTATTACAGATCACTGACTTGGCTGTCCTGACTGTGAAACATCACAATCACAGGTGAACATCAAAGAGTTTAAAGTCACACTAACCAACAGCAGTCATGTTTTGCCAGTAGAGTTGTTTACAACCCGAGCATTTTGTGGAATAAACTTTAAATTGTGAGCATTACTTTGGGCTTATTAGATATTTTGTAGGCAGTATAAGTACAACCTAATCACACCAGGCTAGGAAGATTATATTAACTACAACGGCAAGAAACAAGGAATGGATATTCTCCCTGTAATTTAACTTCATCAACTGGTGTCAATCAACGGTCAATCGAGTATAACCTGATCCTGCTGGTCAAATGACATGGGACATCCTCTCCATTACATCTCCCAGGGGCCACTGTCCAGTCCTGTTGGTCATCTCATTAACTGACCTCTGGTCAAGCCAGCCTACTGCCAGCAGATCTTGCATAACCTGATAATCCTTCCGTAATTCCTACAGAATAATATTTCGCACAAACAATGGTCGTGCATAAGTACAAATGTCCACATCAGTTGTGACTGATTGCGCCGACTGAAGTTGCTCTCAGAAGTCGCAATCAAACCAGCTGATTAGAAAATTGCCCGTTCAGGCCCAAATGTTTTTGGCTTGCTCTACTGAATAATTTTATTTTCCTCCATGGTGTCTGATTACGTTTTCCACCTCTGTGAATGCGCAAACGCAATCATGCCCCGTTTCGTTGAGCAATCTATCACTATCTCAGTGACGTTTCATCCAAGTTGTCTGCCTTGTTTGTTGACAAGTCATCAATGAAGTATTTAATAAAGTAATTAAAAAGGAACCTGGATTGTGTATAATTATATTATTTACTGCATCTGGTGCTTCTTTGATCCAAATATCTTCATCACAGAAATTATAAATGGATTGATATGAAATGGCGAGAGGGGAGAGGAAAATTTAGTGAGAGGTATGAGGAGAGGCAAATGAGGAGAGAGAAGCTATGAGAAGAGGGGAACAGAAATAAATGAGAGAGAGGAGATATAAAGAGAGAGAGAGACAGAGACAGAGAGAGAGGTAGAGAGAGAGAGAGAGAGAGAGAGAGAGAGAGAGAGAGAGAGAGAGAGAGGTAGAGAGAGAGAGAGAGAGAGAGAGAGAAGTAGAGAGAGAGGTAGAGAGAGAGGGAGAGGTAGAGAGTAGAGAGAGAGAGAGAGAGAGAGAGAGGTAGAGAGAGAGAGGTAGAGATAGAGGTAGAGATAGAGGTAGAGAGATAGAGAGAGGTAGAGAGATAGAGAGAGGTAGAGAGAGAGGTAAGAAAGAGAGAGAGAGAGAGGTAAGAGAGAGGTAGAGAGAGAGAGGGGTAGAGAAAGAGAGAGAGGTAGAGAGAGAGAGGTAGAGAGAGAAGTAGAGAGAGATTATTTACTGCATCTGGTGCTTCTTTGATCCAAATATCTTCATCACAGAAATTATAAATGGATTGATATGAAATGGCGAGAGGGGAGAGGAAAATTTAGTGAGAGGTATGAGGAGAGGCAAATGAGGAGAGAGAAGCTATGAGAAGAGGGGAACAGAAATAAATGAGAGAGAGGAGATATAAAGAGAGAGAGAGACAGAGAAGAGAGAGAGAGAGGAGAGAGAGAGAGAGAGAGAGAGAGAGAGAGAGAGAGAGAGAGAGAGAGAGGAGAGAGAAATAGAGAGAGAGGTAGAGAGAGAGGAGAGGTAGAGAGAGAGAGAGGTAGAGAGAGAGAGAGAGGTAGAGAGAGAGAGGTAGAGATAGAGGTAGAGAGAGAGAGAGGTAAAAGAGAGAGAGAGAGTAAGAGAGAGAGAGAGAGGTAGAGAGAGGGGTGAAGAGAGAGGTAGAGAGAGAGAGGGAGAGAGAGAGAGAGGTAGCGAGAAGAGAGAGGTAGAGAGAGAGAGAGAGAGAGAGAGAGAGGTAGAGAGAGAGAGGAGGGGGAGAGAGAGAGAGAGAGAGAGAGAGAGAGAGAGGTAGAGAGAGAGAGAGAGAGAGAGAGAGAGAGAGAGAGAGAGAGAGAGAGAGAGAGAGAGAGGGTAGCAGGGGAAAGAGGGAGAAATGGGATAACAATAGACTTCTTTTTTAATATAGTATCCGTTCGAACAGGGATTGTATTTGAAATATTGGCTGAGCTGTTTAATAAAAAACACTATCTACCTACAGAAAAAATATTTTTTTAACACATAGGCTAAGTGTTACCATTTCAACAAGTTCACACTTCTCTGTGGTAGCTTCCTCATCTTTAACTGCTTTAGTTTTTAATTATGCCATATATTACATGAATGAGGAAGTACATTTTCCTTTCGTTAATGGAGCGGTGCTTGTAATTTTGCAAGACATCTATAAACTGTCTACAAGTAAACATTATCACATCTCCCCAGCGTGGGTGGTGAGAGCAGGTGTGACTCTGTGTGCAAGACTGATTGATTCTGTGTAAGTCTGCCAGGGTGACAGCAGGGGAAATGTAAATTTGATTAAGACTGCTGATGATGACACAAACAGGAGACAGAGTCAAGTCAAACATGGTCAAGACTGGTAATTACATCACAGCAATTACTTGGCTGACATCAGTAGACTAGGGCTGTGGGATAAACCAACTCAGAGGAGTGTTGTGTGCAGTTCCTTCCGCATGGGAATGTCCTTCAAGCAGCTCTGTGCTTGTTCAGGAGTCTTCTAGGAGACGGTGTGTGTGGTGTATTCCTCCCTACCTCCATGTATAGTTATTGTATACTCAGCGCTGTCATACCATGTATAACACAGGATTGTCGCATAAGTTCATCATTTCGTCATCGTCTTCATCATTACTGCACAGCCTTATTGTTCTGTGTCTGGGTGAAGGCCTGTCGTGCACTATATACACTGCCTGAAAATGCCCTTCCAGTACTTGTCTACCCTGGAAGTTCATTTTCCATTGTCTGGCCAATCTTCTAGATCATTTCCCTTTGCAAGGTTTCCAGGTGGTGATGTCCACTGGTTATCTTGTGTTCTACTGATGTGACAACTTGTTCATTCACATCTATGACCTTTGTCTTTTCTTGAAGAATGCATGATTTGTAGACATATCTCTTCAAGCAGGTTCTAAAGTTACACTAGAAGATGTTGTGGTGTTTGGCGAATGCTGTCCAGTGATAGCCAACCACAATTCACCTTTCAGTTTTATGTTGTCTTATTTTTCAAAAGCTAACAATATATTTAAAAGGTATTAATTTACAGAATGATACCATACAACAAAACAGAAGACACGAGTCACCTGGAGTTAAACGTACTTGATAATAATGTGGGAGATTTTTGAAAGTAAAAATATTTACACATTTCCTGATTTGGGAAATATTCATGCATGTTAATGTTTGTGCCATTTAAAATAATTACCTGAATGAATGTTTCGGGAACATTTCTAAGTTTCTGTAACGTTATATATATCTAACAGATATTTAATCAGATTCATGCAGAGTATTAGAAAAGCTGTTTGGAGTGATATATTTATGAAAATCGACCAGTCAAATCTAAATAGACCTGTCATTCAGAAATTAATATATTAGAGGAACAACCAGATTAACACAAGCATCAAACAAGATAACAGAGAAACGACTGAGATGGTACTGGCAGGTGATGAGAAGGGACAAAGAGCACGCAGTGACAAGACGACTGATGACAAACGTACCAGGAAGAAAGAAAGGTTTGATGCCTGCAGAAGGGACAACACATGGATCTGAGCGCTGTCGAGGTGACACACAGGGTGACACGGAGGAAGACAATCAACAGCCACACCACATGAAAGATTTAACAAGATTGCCACCTAGAGAATCAACTCTAGATGGCAGGTGGACAAGGAAGCCCTTTGGCTTATCTAGCGTCCAACCTATCTATCTAAGTGTATCTGAAGAGAAAGTAGAAGACCAGCCAACTCCAAATCCCACAAGAAATGCCTGCATCAAAAACCATACATCCGACTTTCACTGTGATGTACTATTCAGCTGTAGAATGTCACGTGAACCAATGCAAGATCACGTAGTGTATTAAAATAGCCAGAGGACATTAAAACATTATATTTTATAGACATGACTTTTCTATGTGGCACAAATTTTCCAGTCATGTATATACAAAATATCTCCTGGTGGAAATGCATTTCAATAAAGCTGTTCTCATATTAAAGTTTAGTTATTTAGTAAAGATACAGATGTAAAATAAAATAAAAAATATTTATAGTTGGTTAAATATACACCAGCAAAACGACCACTGGCAAAATGTCCAATAATAAAATATCTTTTGGCGAAATGTTCGGACACTATTCTATTCAGCCGATGCTATGATGGATGACTGGAGTAAATTGCTACATACTGACAGGAACGTAGTCCTTCCTTGTCAGAGTCCATTTATTTCTGACTCCATCATCGCTGTAATCGGAGACATTAATCAATACGACCACGGAAGCCAGCAGGAAGGCTCTTGTGAACAAGCTCATGAATTTCTGTAACACGCTTCTGGAAATGCAACTGAAAACTAACAATGTCAAATGTCGTCCCCAAAAAATCTGCTTCCCAACCACAGCATCAGTGGACTTCTTTGGTGTGGTTGTGGCATTGGTATTTATTTTCTACATCGACAACACAAAGAAAAACAGGAATATGTTTGAGTATCACATTGTTGGTTGCTGAAAAATTACCATGATTAAATAAAAAGAAGTGTTTCTCCGGGGTAAATAGAGATGAGGTCAAGGTCAAAATGATTACCAAAGGCATAAAGGTTACCTAGTGATTTAGGGCAGGTCAATCCATTAATATTATGTGCAGTTGTTCTATACATCTCAACTTCAACACTGACAACTAATCTCAGATTGTTTTGTATGGGTCAGTTTGAGGACTTTGACCACTGAATGTGAATCAGAACAATAATAACATTTTATAATATTATAATTCATGACACCAGAAACATGTTTGATAAGAGAAACAGAGAGCAGATGGGAATCTCTGCAAATGCCTCGCAAAGAGGTTGTACAAACTGCTCACTTGGTTCCTATAGCAGGGATACTCTGAATAACGTGTTGATTTTCAACTCCACAGGCTTGATACTTTTCAAGTTTAGAGCAAGACATTTAAAGGGAATACCACCCAGCATTTTAATTAAGTTCACAGTAAATCTCATTAAACAGCTCCTAGCAATGAACAAGGACTGTGTTTGTGTAGCATGTAGTTTCGTGCAAAACATCTGCTCAGTAACAAGATCGTGTTTAGAGAAAAATTGTCAATAAAAAAGGTCAGTACAACAGCATTATGGGTCTGGGTCTTGCATGGGTTTCGCACCAAGACTGCCAGGAAATTATTTAAATGCTAAAGTGTACAGCGCTTTGAAAGGTCCTGAGTACTGGATACTCTGCTAAATAAGAACTTGCCTTTTTTAGAAAGTTCAAATGTTTGTCAACATAATATATTATTAACATTACATGAAAAAGAATATCACATGATATAGCCATCTGCTAAAAGACTGTGCCATTTGACAGAAGTTTTATAAATTTCTATAGACCACTGATTGAAACTCGCCAACTAGTGTTTTGCTTATCAACAGCTCATCTAGAAAAACTCACATGCACTGTACATCCTTAAAGTGTGGTACTCATGGGGCAACCAGTGATCAAACACTAACCTGAATGGTGATCCAACCAACCTGAATTAGTTGAATGTGTGCAAAAACGTTTGTCGCGAATAAAAATACAAGTAACGTGTTCCCATGCAAACATTCAAAACTCCCCTACAAAATTTCCACATTTCGCAACCAACAACATTATAAGAAAGTCACATGTCTTGGGAGACAATAAAATAACAAGTAATATAATAATAGCTTAAAGATTCTTTCTCTGATGAGTCTTGCAAAAAGATAACAAAGTTAGCTAATACTCAGGACTCAATAAAATAACAAGTCTATGTGTCTGAACAGATTTTTGCATGAAGTGTCTTGCAAGCAGTAAGCTGAACTAAGTAACTCACTTCTTTGAAGGATGTTCTTCTGATGTCTTTCTGTGATGTCTGAGTGAGATCAAATACGAAGCTGGAGGGGTTAACACATGGAAGACACCCCTTGTGTGAGATGAACGGACTCCCACACCCAGGGTGTAAGCACTGGCAAAGGACACCTAATTCTTGAGCAAATAATCTCTGCAGAGGACAAAAAGAACCACCCCACTGTCTTTGTGTGCTACCTGGTGACAACAGTTCAAAAGGACATGCAAAAAGCGGCTCTCTCGTGGACAATATCACACCCATAGAACATGTGATGTCACCGCGGTCCTTGAGATCTGAGGCTGACCGCATGGGGTGATGGGTAATCACCCTGTCACCCCTGACATGAGTGTCTTTGTCGCTCTTGGGGACACCTTTGTGTTGTCCTGTGTCACCCATGAGGAACACACTATTTTGGTGGGTGTCACACAAAGGCCATTAACATACCCAGCAGACAAAATCTGAAGTGGTCAGTAAGATCCGATGGGAATGCAGAGTTAGCATTGGGTAGCCAAGAACACTGAATTCAACCTCAGAACCCCTGTGTCCTTTCCACCTGATACAATAATGAGTTTCCGTCTTAGCTAAGCCAGGTAACGTGGCTAATTCAGGGCACTCGTCTTTCATGTCAACACCTGTGACAATATACCACCTCATCTGGGAAAATATTCTACATAAAATGCCAAGCATGTCGTCTTTGAAATAGCACGTTTGTAAGCTGGGGGTTGTTGCACTACTCTTGGCTGATCCTCTCTGCAACCCATGGAAGAGTCGAACTATAAAATTATTTCGCCAGTTTCACATCAGCTGTGGGAACAATGTAAACACTCGTCACAATTTGAAGACAGATGAACAATTGGTGAGAATCCCAATATAACAACCCATTCGCATCTTAAACTTTGCATGTAACACAAGCAGCGTGTGGCTGAAATCACCCAAAATTATATCACATGACCTTCGTGGGGGAGTTCATTGGCTGAAGTTAAAAGAGGAGTTTTGCAAAGGCTTGTGCCAAGGGTTGTAAACGCTGGTACTGATGTAATCAGCTGCAGCAACCCCTAGTGCACAAGGGCGAAATAGTGCATTGGTGCAGTGGCTATAGCATTTGACCAAGAGAACCCGGGGAAGAACCCTGTGCTGTCGCGTTAAACCTTGGGCAAGTTTTTTCATTCTACATTGCTCCAGTTCACTGAGACAGCTATATGAATAAATAAATATCTGGCTATAGATAGTGGTGGGTGTTTGTATATGGATACTTTCTGTGCATCAATTGCAGTGGTTGGATGCTTTTTAGAGATGCTGAGATGGTGTTCAATTGAACAGGTCGGCCAGAGAGTAAAATGTAAAGCGTTTTGAGCAATCCTGAAGATTGGACACTGCTATATAGGAACTTACCTTTTACTTTTTCAGTCAGGAAGGCTCTGAAATTAGAGTACAGGTTTTACACAGGCATACCCACACTAAAATGTATACCATCTGACCACCTTATTGGTTCTGTTTTATTGTTAAATTAGGCAAGTTCTTACAAAGGTAGCATATAATTAAGGACGGTGAAAGCAGACCTTTTTAGTTAAATGGAAATCCCAATTAAACACCATTTTGATATCCTTGGAAAGAATTCATCTGATTTTACTACACAATGACTAATTGTACTGACTGTATCTATTACTGAATATAGCCAGGTATTCATTCATTCACAATGAACTGAGGCAAGGTGGAATAAACAACATTGTCCACATCCAGGAATGGCACCAATGTTATTTTTATCCAGACTGTTTAAATTGAAAGTACAGTGATATTAGAATTATGCCACTACACTCCTCACAAATTAAGCACACATTTGATGATTGCATGATATGTTTCACTTTATTTAAATATCAAATGTTCATCACATAATTTTGTCTTAATTATTTGTAATGATATTTAGCATCATCTTGGTCATCACCTGGGTTTGGGTCATAACATAGACGCAAGCAATTTCAAATTCTGCTTTCCGTTGACCTCAGTCCATAAAAACAGGAAACTGGGCACAGTGGTGATTCATGTCTGAGATGGTGATTGCAATGGTACTTACTGTGTAGTATGTACACAGCTGTGTCCTTGCTCACACAGTCTGTGGTTTGGCTTGTAGTGCGGATGTACTGTGAAGTCTGATAGACCACCTCTATATTTGTGTTGATGGTACTGCATAATATTGTCACAGTGTATCATTGCAAAATTAAATGTAGCAATTAACCAAGAAAATACACATTAAAAATATCCAGTGAATCATAATATAGATTATAATTAATAAAGTATGGCAGGGTAATGACAATTTAAAAAAAAAAAATATATATATATATATATATATATATATATATATATACTTATATGTATGTATATATATAATATATATATATATATATATGTATATATATAATATATATATATAGTTTATGTACCATGTGTGTATATATATTTATATGTATGTCTATAATTATATATATATATATATATATATATATATATATATGCATATATATGTGTATATATATATATGTATATAATTAAATGTTTAATATGTGAAACTGGTGTTTGTGGTAACTAAATGTGGTGTAACTTCTTTGTGCTAGTTTTCTTTATACCTAATTCAATGTAACTTGCTACGTTTCTCCACAGAACTCATTGTAACGCTGCTGACCTGACCTGAGTGGGACCTAGAGGAGACCTACATCGCTCACCTTCCGCCAATTTAATCCCGTGACACGGAAGACAGCCATTATTATTGTAGTATAAGTCAGCATAATCACTACAACAACCAAACCTCTTGTTACACCCAACACGCCCGTTCCGAACTTATCGATGTCAATTCTCCTGTTTGCTTTGTATCTATTCAAAGTATTGACAGGAGTATAATTTCCTTATGGAAATGAGAGAGCGAGAGAGAAAACCGGAGAGTGTGGAGGACGACAGAGATCACAGCCGATCAATGCGAGACGTACCTCCAAGCTTCCCAGGTCTTATGGGATCATACAACGAGTGAATCAATTTAATACACCATCAGCTATCGTGAATACGCCATTAGCAGTTGGTGAAATCACATCACTGTGGCAAGCAGCCACTAACATCAACATGGCCAGTCTTTTACAGCAAGACTTGTGGGCGTGGATTATTACTGACTATGACATTAGTTGTCTTGCTCCTTTGCCACAAATATACCATCTGGCCTAAGGGAAATTTGCTGATGAAATGTACGGTCTGCAGTCAAGTTAAAATAGTTTGGATAATGTAATTTGTGTCCAGAAATAAGGCACGGAAACACTTTATGCAGGAAATTAAGATCACTTCACAGGAAATATACTTGCAATGATTTTTGAGTTCACCATACATACCAAGGTGAGTTGTATAACAACTGGAGAACAGTATAATCTTCATCTTTGAATGTAGTGAAACCCCCCCCCCCAGTACTTGTTATTTGGTAAATCATTTACCTCTCAAATATATGGAAAAACAAGAAAGAATCTTGCAGTAAATAAATTACTAAATATACTTTTCATGTCAATGTCAGTGGTATAAAGTATTTTACAATCTTCTGAGGGTTTGCTTTAATATAAAATGGAATGAAAATATGAAATGAAACATGCACCATAATTATGTGGCATATTGTGCTATAACAGTAGTAAAATGTTAGCTTTTATTGCACCTTAAAACATTTCCTGTTCCCTGTATTTGATTTCTTGTCCCCAATTGTAACACTGTTTCCTTGATTTTCATCTGTTAAGTATTATTAATACTCTAAACTGATCTGTGCCAATAAATGGTGCCTTATGACTTGGAACAATGTAGTAGTCAATTTATGATGGATGAGAGAGATAGTGGCTGAGATATGTTGGCAAAAGGAAATGTTACAAATTAACTGATAAGGACTTCTTGCAATGATGATGATCAATGATGCTGACTGCAATTATGACTATGATGGTGCTGATTCCAATGATGACTGTTGTAGACTGTGTATGATGATGATGATGATGATGGTGATGATGGTGATGAGATGAGTGGTGTGACGACACTCATGACTGTGATCATGATGATAACAATAACCATGCTGACTACAATGATGACTATGATTACAATGATGATGATAACTACAATTGCAATGATGACAATTATGACTGTGCACAACAATAACGATGAGCATGATGATGATGATGATGATGATGATGAGAATAGGAGCAGGAGGAGGAAGATGAGGAGGGGAGGAGGAGAACTGGGATGAGTCCATCAGTTCCTCCTCCCAGTGGCAACTTCAACTCGCTCTCACCCAATTGAGGAACTAATCAATTCCCTTACTGCACCTTATAAACCCTCCAAGGTGTGATCAAAGATGGGGATCCCAGCTGGCGGCCACCTCCTAAAGGTCACCTTGAACACATTCCATGACACCTCTATGTAGACAGGTGTACCTTCCACAGTCTCTAACATCACCATTTACACAAACGAAAGTGTTGCAGATCACCTGGCAGGTTTTCAGTGGCAACAACTCAATAACGCAGCTGTTCTGTCAGAGCCAGAGTATCAATATATTTGCACAGTTCACAAGCCCGAGGGTAGCTGTGTCCACATCCACACAGCCCCATTGAAGCACCTTGCTATGAAAACATCTCAACTCAATGTGTGGACAATGGCGCCTCAAAGCCCGTCTTTCAAAGGTCTCTCAAATTATAATGGACACCTGTACTGTTTGAAAGTGTGAGAAACACCAATCAGGCTATGATGACTAAAGAAAACAACAGTTTTATTTGCCATACAGGTGTGGTACGCAAAGTGGTGTGGTGTGAGTATATACTGATGTGTTTTAATGAAACACATTCACTGAATGGCTAAGGCAGTTTTACAACTCATCTTGTTGGCACAGCTACTACTGCAGGATTTGTGTTTGTGCACTGTAGCATTTTCCAAGGTTTTCTTTTCAAATTGCACTGGACACTTCCTTGGAGTGAATTACACATACACTGTACTATGATACAGTCAATAGAAATTGTAGGTTAATCTTACCTAAAGTACTTACCTCAGCAATGGTCAATAGTTGAGACCTTCTTGAGCTTTAGTTTATGTACTTGTATTCCAGTATGAGGAAGCACATGTTTCTTAACAAAATGTTGTAGTTTTAAAGATATATAACATTTATTTTATACTTACACATACCCAAAAGCACATATTTCAGTGAGATGTAAGACATCATTAGTTTTCAACCTCTTTTCTGTAGGTGAATGAACACACACACAATAATATGAGGACTCTTGTGTGTTTGGATTGAGACTAGGGGGATTGAGACCAACCGTTCGGCTTGTGTCCTGCTCACATCATCTGACAGAAATGTAGGGGGCAGTCAGGGAGCAGTTAGGGGGCAGTAGTGGGCAGTTAGGGGGCATTCGATTCTAATGCTGATCAGTCAGCTGGTGTGTGCCTAGATTATATTGAGTAATCTCAGGTCTGATTACATATAAAAGTTTAAACATAATTTTTTATCATATGATACTTTTCCTGATGTGACAATCATTAGGCATAATCATGATTTGGGACCTGCAAGTCATCACTTAAACACAGAATCATCGAAGGCTTACACAGATGTAACGTGGGAAAATAATTTCTAACAACTATGTATTGAGTTTCCTATAAAGGAATAGATATACGTTAATGTACTACAAATATGCTGATATAAAGTTAGAAAACACAAATATGTCTTTCCCTCGTATTATGACACACAATCACAGGGGTTGTGTTATGGGAATTTATGCTGCGGTGACTTATAAGAGGCATACCGCAAATGAAAATGGATGGTTTTAAATAACCTACATTTATCAGCACCGGGTATATAAATAGAGTGATTGTTGAAGAGAACACTGAGGCCTATTGAGCCCCTTCAAACACCCTCCAAGACTCTTCAAATTGAAGACTTGGTCTTGCAACTGGTCATTATTGGGTGGTCAAAATTATTACCTGTCTGCCAGGTAAGAAAACCAGTGAAAGGGGGTCACTTTAAAATGGAGTTCTATGCTAAATGGATTATGCAGTAACATTATCCTTCGTAATTCCTACATTGCAAGTGAAATGGGATAGGGTTGTTGAACTACAGACCAATCTAGGGGGTGTTTATCGAAGAAGACCAGGGGACCATTTCACTAACGTTGTTAAGAGCTCTTAAACACGCTTTAACACCTTAAATCAATGTTGATCCTTAACAGTGATTTTGAATATGTATACATGAAAACTGTTAACACCATGATGCGCCAGATGTACATTGTCGCTGGTGTGTCATGGAAATAGTGTCCTCTGTAGTATGGCAATAAATATTTGTATTTTGAAAAACTCTTTAATTTAACAACTGATTTTGTTTAAAGATGAATTTTGCTTAATGACTCTGTCTTAGTGAAATGGTCCCCAGTCTGTATCTTTTAAGTATGAAACCAGGGTGTGGCTGGTTATGTTACCTATATATGCATAGTTGTATACTGCCACGATACAAGAGAAATCTCGTTACAAATATGGATAAACAAATATATAAATACATCATCACTATACCTGTAAATATTTTTCAACATACAAGGAACTGACAGTGTATTCTATATGAATAGTTAAGTGTATCTGTTTAAAAAAATGAATTCAATATACCCTCAATCAAAGACTTGTGAATATTTCTACTTTTTCACTAGTGGCTAACAAAACAAACACAAAAGGAATGTAAAGAACAACTAACCCACAGCTAAGATTTCAAAACCAACTGACGGCTCAAACATGGATGCAAGAGTGAAAAAAGTGGCTTGCCTAGAGACAACATGATGAGAAGGATAAAGGAAGACTGAGCCAGAAGACAGCGGTTGGAGCCAAAAAGGCAGGCAGAACAAACCTGAGATGGAATACTGTGTGTTAGAGAAGAGGATGTAGTAATTTTAGAACGTAAAAGCCACATCTTATCATGGCTCAGTTTCAAATGTTTGGGTAGCTCAAGGCACTTCATATTTCTCCTCCTTATCTGTTCACTCAAACACCATCTCTACTTCTCTGGGGAAAACACACACACACACACACACACACACACACACACACACACACACACACACACAAACACACACACACACACACACACACACACACACACACACACACACACACACACACACACACACACACACACACACACACACTAGTTTTATCCACCAGTGTCTATAGCCAGATTCGTGTTTATATAACAAAGTTGAAGCAATGTAGAATGAACACTGCACAAACTTTGAAACAGCCACAGGATCTGAAACCAGACACAGCTCTATGTAGAGACCCATCCACCATCACTTGGATGGGAAAAGTTCAATTTGGATGGGCACAAATTAGAGTCAACTCAAAATGGACGGTCGGAAAGTTGAGGAGAGTGAGTATAAGACAAGGACATAAGAGAAGATGAAATCTGAGACAGAACAGACACAGCCAGTGACAGTATAAGACAAGGACATCAGAGAAGATGAAATCTGAGACAGAACAGACACAGCCAGTGACAGTATAAGACAAGGACATCAGAGAAGATGAAATCTGAGACAGAACAGACACAGCCAGTGACAGTGTAAGACAAGGACATAAGAGAAGATGAAATCTGAGACAGAACAGACACAGCCAGTGACAGTGTAAGACAAGGACATAAGAGAAGATGAAATCTGAGACAGAACAGACACAGCCAGTGACAGTGTAAGACAAGGACATAAGAGAAGATGAAATCTGAGACAGAACAGACACAGCCAGTGACGGTGTAAGACAAGGACATCAGAGAAGATGAAATCTGAGACAGAACAGACACAGCCAGTGACAGTATAAGACAAGGACATAAGAGAAGATGAAATCTGAGACAGAACAGACACAGCCAGTGACAGTGTAAGACAAGGACATAAGAGAAGATGAAATCTGAGACAGAACAGACACAGCCAGTGACAGTATAAGACAAGGACATAAGAGAAGACGAAATCTTAGACAGAACAGACACAGCCAGTGACAGTGTAAGACAAGGACATCAGAGAAGAAGAAATCTGAGACAGAACAGACACAGCCAGTGACAGTGTAAGACAAGGACATAAGAGAAGATGAAATCTGAGACAGAACAGACACAGCCAGTGACAGTGTAAGACAAGGACATAAGAGAAGATGAAATCTGAGACAGAACAGACACAGCCAGTGACAGTATAAGACAAGGACATAAGAGAAGATGAAATCTGAGACAGAACAGACACAGCCAGTGACAGTATAAGACAAGGACATAAGAGAAGATGAAATCTGAGACAGAACAGACACAGCCAGTGACAGTATAAGACAAGGACATAAGAGAAGACGAAATCTGAGACAGAACAGACACAGCCAGTGACAGTGTAAGACAAGGACATCAGAGAAGAAGAAATCTGAGACAGAACAGACACAGCCAGTGACAGTGTAAGACAAGGACATCAGAGAAGATGAAATCCGAGACAGAACAGACACAGCCAGTGACAGTATAAGACAAGGACATAAGAGAAGATGAAATCTGAGACAGAACAGACACAGCCAGTGACAGTATAAGACAAGGACATAAGAGAAGATGAAATCTGAGACAGAACAGACACAGCCAGTGACAGTATAAGACAAGGACATAAGAGAAGATGAAATCTGAGACAGAACAGACACAGCCAGTGACAGTGTAAGACAAGGACATAAGAGAAGATGAAATCTGAGACAGAACAGACACAGCCAGTGACAGTATAAGACAAGGACATAAGAGAAGATGAAATCTGAGACAGAACAGACACAGCCAGTGACAGTGTAAGACAAGGACATAAGAGAAGATGAAATCTGAGACAGAACAGACACAGCCAGTGACAGTGTAAGACAAGGACATAAGAGAAGACGAAACCTGAGACAGAACAGACACAGCCAGTGACAGTATAAGACAAGGACATAAGAGAAGATGAAATCTGAGACAGAACAGACACAGCCAGTGACAGTGTAAGACAAGGACATAAGAGAAGATGAAATCTGAGACAGAACAGACACAGCCAGTGACAGTATAAGACAAGGACATAAGAGAAGATGAAATCTGAGACAGAACAGACACAGCCAGTGACAGTGTAAGACAAGGACATAAGAGAAGATGAAATCTGAGACAGAACAGACACAGCCAGTGACAGTGTAAGACAAGGACATAAGAGAAGATGAAATCTGAGACAGAACAGACACAGCCAGTGACAGTGTAAGACAAGGACATAAGAGAAGATGAAATCTGAGACAGAACAGACACAGCCAGTGACAGTATAAGACAAGGACATAAGAGAAGACGAAATCTGAGACAGAACAGACACAGCCAGTGACAATATAAGACAAGGACATAAGAGAAGACGAAATCTGAGACAGAACAGACACAGCCAGTGACAGTATAAGACAAGGACATAAGAGAAGACGAAATCTGAGACAGAACAGACACAGCCAGTGACAGTGTAAGACAAGGACATAAGAGAAGACAAAATCTGAGACAGAACAGACACAGCCAGTGACGGTATAAGACAAGGACATAAGAGAAGACGAAATCTGAGACAGAACAGACACAGCCAGTGACGGTATAAGACAAGGACATAAGAGAAGACGAAATCTGAGACAGAACAGACACAGCCAGTGACAGTGTAAGACAAGGACATAAGAGAAGACGAAACCTGAGACAGAACAGACACAGCCAGTGACGGTATAAGACAAGGACATAAGAGAAGACGAAACCTGAGACAGAACAGACACAGCCAGTGACAGTGTAAGACAAGGACATAAGAGAAGACGAAATCTGAGACAGAACAGACACAGCCAGTGACGGTATAAGACAAGGACATAAGAGAAGACGAAATCTGAGACAGAACAGACACAGCCAGTGACGGTGTAAGACAAGGACATAAGAGAAGATGAAATCTGAGACAGAACAGACACAGCCAGTGACGGTGTAAGACAAGGACATAAGAGAAGACGAAATCTGAGACAGAACAGACACAGCCAGTGACAGTATAAGACAAGGACATAAGAGAAGACGAAATCTGAGACAGAACAGACACAGCCAGTGACGGTATAAGACAAGGACATAAGAGAAGACGAAACCTGAGACAGAACAGACACAGCCAATGACGGTGTAAGACAAGGACATAAGAGAAGACGAAATCTGAGACAGAACAGACACAGCCAGTGACGGTGTAAGACAAGGACATAAGAGAAGACGAAATCTGAGACAGAACAGACACAGCCAGTGACGGTGTAAGACAAGGACATAAGAGAAGATGAAATCTGAGACAGAACAGACACAGCCAGTGACGGTGTAAGACAAGGACATAAGAGAAGACGAAACCTGAGACAGAACAGACACAGCCAGTGACAGTGTAAGACAAGGACATAAGAGAAGACGAAACCTGAGACAGAACAGACACAGCCAGTGACGGTATAAGACAAGGATATAAGAGAAGACGAAATCTGAGACAGAACAGACACAGCCAGTGACGGTATAAGACAAGGACATAAGAGAAGATGAAATCTGAGACAGAACAGACACAGCCAGTGACAGTGTAAGACAAGGACATAAGAGAAGATGAAACCTGAGACAGAACAGACACAGCCAGTGACAGTGTAAGACAAGGACATAAGAGAAGATGAAATCTGAGACAGAACAGACAGCCAGATAGAGCTGTGTATGTAGGGGTGAGGTGAAGACAGCGTTCTAGGAGCCATGACTAACCCAAGACAGGCTGTCATCACTACAGGCACAAACCTGCCCCAGAGAGCAACTCTCATCAACACAGTCTTGACTGATCTTATTAGTGTCTACTCCGGAGGCCGGATCTACATGACACGAAATGTCACGTCAGTCATGTCATCCACCAGGATTATGTGTCACTTGTGTCATCAACAACAGCTTCTGTCATGTGGTTTTTAATTGCCAAAACAAAACCGCCAACATCTGCTGACATGTTAGAGGTGAAGTTCAATGATGTTGTTCCAAAACTGTGGTATTTGTTGTAGAAAAATATATTTTGTGACTTTTATCATCATGGTTTTTAACAAGATGTAACAAGATTGCCACCTAGAGAATTAACTCTATATGGCTCATCGAGAGTCCAACCTATCTACACATACCTAAGTGTATCCTGCCTTTCTGAGGTATGTGTCAATATTTTATTTATAAGCAGTATTTTATTATTATTAACACTACTAGTACCCACACCATCAGCAGATAATATGTTCCACTCGTTTATGGTTCTTTGTGAATATGAACACTTTCTAATTCTTTCTAATTTCTTTTCTGCTCCTTTGTTAATGTAACCTTGTGTCTTCTGGTCCGTCTATTTTCCTGAACCGAGAAAAAAGTTCTATAAATATTTTCATAAACATTCATAAAATATTTTCAACACATGTATCTTAGACCTATCATCTGAGTATAGTCATTGTTCTTAGTAAATGCAGTGCAGTTATTCAGTCATAAATAGATCTATACATACATGCCTGTACATGCCATTAAAATTAGTATTTAGTACTTCTCATTTATTTTCTATTTATAACTATAACTTTGTTTCATAACGGATTTATTATGCATTTTATGCAAAGTGCAATAAGCCTATTATCTGCAATATTGCAGATCAAAGCATATGGACATAATCAGATATGGCAGACGCTGAGGCCTTGTTGTCTGTCTATATTACCATATTCATAAAATTATACTTAAAATCTCTGACATCCTTTATTCAGAATCTGTAATGTGATTCACGTCAAGTTTGTCTACATTAGCTGAAAGACTCCAGCGCATATGAAATATTTCAAGAATCAAGAGGTAACTTTTAGATGCACAGAAAAGGGTAATGCAATTTACATACAAAATCAATCCTTGTTTTGTTCCTTAATGTTTTTGGTATTGCTGATAAATTATGTCGTGTCTCTGTGAAAATATATTTAGAACAAAACAATACATTAAGACCAATGACTAAAGGACTTGTCATGTTCACATTATTTGTGTGTCATGTCACCCAAAGATGGCAGCACCTGCTGGTCAACCTAGATTAGTCATCTGCTTGTCACCCAGATTCCAATGAATCCTCACCCTATTTGTAATTTTAATAATTATGGAGTAATTAAAAGGCACACTGACAGTCTCTCAGGTTGCCTAAAAAGGAAACATAAATCATTTGTGGGCTTATATCCTGGTTTGGGGAATAATCAGCAACCTGGTACATGAAGGACTGATTACCCAGCATGCCATAGGGAAACATCTATGAACTTTTTTTTGTCTTAATAATGTTGACCTAGCTGACAGGCCTATATAGACATGGGTAGGCACAACAAAGTGAGGGAGGGAGAGAGGGCAGAAACAGGGAGCGAGAGGGAGGGAGGGAGGGAGGGAGGGAGAGGGGAGGAGAGGGCAGAGAGAGAGGGAGGTAGGTAGGGAGGAGGGAGGGAGGGATGGGGGAGGGAGGGAGAGAGAGAGAAGAGAGCAAGAGCACGAGCACGAGCACGAGCAAGAGCACGAGCAAGAGCAAGAGCACAAGCAAGAGCAAGAGCGAGAGAGAGAGAGAAAGTGTGTGTGAGAGAGAGAGAGAGAGAGAGAGAGAGAGAGAGAGAGAGAGAGAAAATATCCCTTCCCATTAGTATAGCAATGTAGGCTATTCCCAGTATAGCAATGATGGAATCAATAATCACAGAATCCAACTCAGTACCATCTGTCTCTTAAGAAGCCTTGATCAACTGCATTAAAATATTAAATCTAGCCTGGATTGTGATACTCAAGACTTGCAGAATTTCTCAAGAAATCTGGTGACCAGTGAACCATAACCTGGGTCGCATACACTGCACTTTGTGAATTCTGAACAGTTGAAACCACATTCAAATGTTTACATCTGCATTTGTATGCCACTTTTTAAAACTAGAACTTAAATTATAGACTATTAATAGGTCTTCAAACATTCATGAGAAACTAAACTAAAGGTCACCACATACGAGTGTGAAGGTACTCAGCAAGTTTAAGAAGCCATTATCAATTCCATTAAATACTAAATATATCTATTGTTTCAGAAATTTCTTGAGATTATTATTACAAAATAATTCCTTGTACCTGCCTTTCTTTTGCACTGAATCTCTACACCAAAACAGACACCACACACAAATAGTATCACCTGCAATTGTATTCCAATTTGTTAAACTATAACACTGGTCATGCATCACTGATCAGCTCATCACATATTCACCAGAACCTTACTTAAAGGTCAGGTTTACAATTTGCTAAAAGCATCTACATACTCATCTACCAGTATTTGGTACATGCAAAATTAAGCAAAATTGGGAACACCATCGGGTGTACTTCACACATTCAGCTAAATTATTATTTGTAAAAATGGAGATTTTTACATAAAGAAACATAAGTAGGATATGGAAAAACATTTAGTAATAACGTTGTTAACCAAATCACATGCAGATTGTGTATGTGTCAGCTACAGCTGTGTGAATCTACATACATGTGTATATGAAAACATAATTAATAAATACCTAACATAGACATATAGATTAAATATCAATTTGTCAAATGTTGATAAGCCAACTGTAAGCTTTATCCTCTCTTGGTAGCTGTATTAAATATTTCTATAAAAATGACTCATCATTACTTAATATTGCCATGGATTTGATGCCACAGTCAAACATGTTCACACACATTCCCATGTTCAGCTGATACGAAAATTAAGGTTGTAACAATCAGGCAAAGCAGACAAATCACCTCTGATACAATCTCGATTTCAATGCCGATTGCCTCGTTTAGATTCCTGTCACAGATTCCCGCTGAGAGATCAATTGTCCTGACATCTGTTTGCACAGGGAAACACAGCCACGATAAGAAATCACTGCTAGACAACATCATTATTACACTCGTGAAAGCTTGTGTAAGATTTTTTCACAATTCAATTTATTGTTTGTCTCATTGTTGAGTCAGCTAGGGAAAAAACTGAACCTATTTAATCCACTATGATATATATGCCTGCTCGTTTGTGATGTTTTATTTAGTTCAATGAAATCGTCCAACAAACAATTAAGCAATTTTCTATTGGACCTACTCGAAGTGTGGCCAAAAATACAAAAGTTGTCCACATAAATTTGGATATAAATACAGTATGTGAGCAGTAGTCATACTTTCACAAGTTAGTCTATCTAATGATTATAGTGCTACTAATCAAATGACCATAGTACCAATCTATTTACCATTGTACTAATCTAATAAGTGAACCATCTAGTCACCATTAGTACCTATCTAATGACCGTAGTCTTATATAATGACCACAATATTATGATCATGATTACTGATATTCATATTTGACCATAGTACCAATCTAACAATCATTGAAGCAATAACAGTTGAAACATGTGGCAATAGCAGATTATGGGGTGTGTAATAGGGTCTTTGGGTAACCTCAACCGGGTTGCATATGGGATTTTGGTGGACCCTCAAGGGGTGCAATTAGAACTAACAACTCAGTCCCACCCAATAATCAACTAAAACTTCCTAATAATCCTTTAAATCGTTTGCATCCACATAACACTAATGGGCATATTTCAACTTGGTTCCAATGTTTTTATTCTACTGTATTTTCCATTCCACAAATACAAAATTATAATCTTTACTAGCTGTTCTTTAGTCATTGATGAAAATAACAATTCATGAGTTGATTTTAAGAAAGGTTCAATTGTCAAAATGTGCCTGTAGACTTTGTTGAAATGTTGTCAAAATGTGCATGTAGACTTTGTTGAAATGTTGTCAAAATGTGCATGTAGACTTTGTTGAAATGTTGTTGTCAAAATGTGCATGTAGACTTTGTTGAAATGTTGTTGTCAAAATGTGCATGTAGACTTTGTTGAAATGTTGTTGTCAAAATGTGCATGTATAATTTGTTGAAATGTTGTTGTCAAAATGTGCATGTAGACTTTGTTGAAATGTTGTTGTCAAAATGTGCATGTAGACTTTGTTGAAATGTTGTTGTCAAAATGTGCATGTAGACTTTGTTGAAATGTTGTTGTCAAAATGTGCATGTATAATTTGTTGAAATGTTGTTGTCAAAATGTGCATGTAGACTTTGTTGAAATGTTGTTGTCAAAATGTGCATGTAGACTTTGTTGAAATGTTGTTGTCAAAATGTGCATGTAGACTTTGTTGAAATGTTGTTGTCAAAATGTGCAAGTAGACTTTCTTGAAATGTTAACAATCTCAACCCATTGGTGCCATGTGAACAAAATATGTAGCAAACACCTGAACATGCAACATGTTTCAACTTATTGTTCAAATGAATCTCAAAGCCACAAACAATGTATGCCATATCAAGTATATGACACCACATTCAAGTATGAGAACCACAATTCCTGAATATATAAATAGTTGATCAGGTTGTTAGGTTGTTATGATTTTGCGAGACACTAGTCGTGTTGACTACACGATTGTTGAAGTGGTACACGGTGTAATGTATTGTTACAGCAACAGCTACGTAACTATCTCTGTGTAATTACATTATAAATAGAATGTCTATTTCTTACGCCTATCTACACAAATAATGTTTGTGTTTCCTCCTATTGTTTGCTCTCAAATGTAGGATAGATTCTGGTAGGACAGATTTCCTGACATAATTGTCATGGGGCATCAATGACACTACCTTTGGTCATGGCACATTTGACTTTCAGTAAAATAAACCCAGTTGATGAGAAGCCTGTCTTAACTCTATGTTGAAGCATGATAACTGAAATAATATGCAAGGTGTTTCATTTTGACTGATCTAAGCAAATGTTATCTAGTATAGGCTTCCATTAGTGTTGCACGCATACATCTTCATCACAAGGAAAATGAGATGTTCTGGTCTTTCTTGTATTGAGGAAGTCAGCATGCAATGTTGTTGAAAGCCTGTACATGTTGTGCCATCAACTGTCCAAGAGATGACCTGCCATCAACTGTCCAAGAGATGACCTACCATCAACTGTCCAAGAGATGCCCTGCCATCAACTGTCCAAGAGATAACCTGCCATCAACTCTCCAAGAGATGACCTGCCATCAACTCTCCAAGAGATGACCTGCCATCAACTGTCCAAGAGATAACCTGCCATCTACTCTCCAAGAGATGATCTGTCATCTACTCTCCAAGAGATGACCTGTCATCTACTCTCCAAGAGATGACCTGCCATCAACTGTCCAAGAGATGACTTGCCATCAACTGTCCAAGAGATGCCCTGCCATCTACTTGCCAAGAGATGACCTGCCATCTACTATCCAAGAGATGACCTGCCATCAACTCTCCAAGAGATGACCTGCCATCTACTCGCCAAGAAATGACCTGCCATCTACTCGCCAATAGATGACCTGCGATCTACTCGCCAAGAGATGACCTGCCATCTACTCGCCAAGAGATGACCTGCCATCTACTCTCCAAGAGATGCCCTGCCATCTACTCGCCAAGAGATGACCTGCCATCTACTCTCCAAGAGATGCCCTGCCATCTACTCGCCAGGAGATGATCTGCCATCTACTCGCCAAGAGATGACCTACCATCAACTCTCCAAGAGATGACTTGCCATCTACTTGCCAAGAGATGGCCAGCCATCAACTCACCAAATGATGGCCAGCCATCAACTCTCCAAGAGATGACCTGCTATCTACTCTCCAAGAGATGACCTGTCATCTACTCTCCAAGAAATGACCTGCCATCAACTCTCCAAGAGATGACCTGCCATCAGCTCTCCAAGAGATGACCTGCCATCAACTCTCCAAGAGATGACCTGCCATCTACTTGCCAAGAGATGGCCAGCCATCAACTCTCCAAACAATGACCTGCCAGCTACTCTCCAAGAGATGACCTGCCATCTACTCTCCAAGAGATGACCTGCCATCAACTCTCCAGAGATGACCTGCCATCAACTCTCCAAGAGATGGCCAGCCATCAACTCTCCAAGAGATGACCTGCCATCAACTCTCCAGAGATAACCTGCCATCAACTCTCCAAGAGATGACCTGCCATCTACTCTCCAAGAGATGACCTGCCATCAACTCTCCAAGAGATGACCTGCCATCAACTCTCCAGAGATGACCTGCCATCAACTCTCCAAGAGATGACCTGCCATCAACTCTCCAGAGATAACCTGCCATCAACTCTCCAAGAGATGACCTGCCATCAACTCTCCAGAGATAACCTGCCATCAACTCTCCAAGAGATGACCTGCCATCTACTCTCCAGAGATAACCTGCCATCAACTCTCCAAGAGATGACCTGCCATCTACTCTCCAAGAGATGACCTGCCATCTACTCTCCAAGAGATGACCTGCCATCAACTCTCCAGAGATGACCTGCCATCAACTCTCCAAGAGATGGCCAGCCATCAACTCTCCAAGAGATTACCTGCCATCAACTCTCCAGAGATAACCTGCCATCAACTCTCCAAGAGATGACCTGCCATCTACTCTCCAAGAGATGACCTGCCATCTACTCTCCAAGAGATGACCTGCCATCTACTCTCCAAGAGATGACCTGTCATCTACAGCCCTCCTGTGTCCAAAGTCCAAAGTTGACATGAAAAAAACCATACCAAAATGTACTAAAAACCAACCGATATTGATTCTTCACCGCTGCGGGAAAAAATACAGTGCATGGCATGCGAACACCTGCTTAGTCACGGCGACAGTAAGTCGTGACAGCGTCTTGGGATATAAGATGACAGAACTGACACCCAGAAAACTGTCATGAATATGCACAAATTGGACCCACAGTAGCAGTTGAACAGACTTCTTGGCGAGAAAAACATCGTGTCACGCAACACATACACGTGTACATAGATGTCACGTAATATTAGAAATACAGGTGAGATGTTCTGTCAATAATGCGGTACTGAGGTAGTCGGGCCGTGATATGATGGCATTATATCAAGAGGTGGTCTAGTTACTTTGCAAATGTACTAGTTTTACAATTACTGGTAATGTGTGTGAGCACGATTATAAATTTACTAAACATTTATGTAATTTATTACAGTTGGTTTTGCATGTAAATTGTAATCATGGTTACACAAACAGGTTATAGATTCCTGGTTATTGCCAAGGAATAATATGACATAAAGTCACTGGGATTGATGGAAACAACTGTGGTTTTAATGGAATTAATCTGCATCTGATTGCATTGTAATTAAAAGTGGGGTAACATAACAGTATACGTGAAATTCTGAATCATGGTTATCATCATGACTATGATTTGACAACAACATAGATAGATCGTAGAAAAAGACTACACAGGAGTATGAGTACAATTGCATTTACCTTTTGAGCCGAGGTAATTGAGTACAGATATACAACAGTTCAAAATAGCCAATAATTACACACAATTACTACATGTAACCTATGGACAATGTGACATCAGACGTTACATCATAAGACTATTACATCACCAATTACCAGCCCTGGACATCACAACCATTACACCCATTATGTATAACACCTACTTGAGTGCGGCTCCTCTAAATGCATGCACTGTCCGACATTCGACACAGCCAATGTCAGTGTCACTGTTTACTGACGTGTACTGGACACACGACCCTGGTCAACCTTGCAACACATCTTCGCTGCTGGAAACCACACACACTCGCACTCACAATGGCTCGCGCTCGCTCAGTTGTCCAGACTCAGTCTATCAAATATTTATGGCACGCGAGCACTGTTTCTCCTGCTGTCAGCTGCCGAATCTTCACACCAGTAATAACCCCCAGGCCGTGCATGCGTGCCGCACGTTCTCATGCCAGTGACATTTACGTGTGTCGCCAGCTCTCAGCTGCGTGCTTCCGAACCATGTTTACAAATTTAGAAAAGACAATTACTCGCGTTAGCAGGAACCATTAGCAGCAAGATCCAGCGGAAGAGATTGTCACAGGGAAACTAGGAATCTCCCGCCAGGCAATCCTTATTTAGACCACTGCCAGAGAACATCCTACAGCGGCACGGGTTATATTTACTGTGTGATATAAATCATTCTGACAGGTATATATTGTGTCATGGTTCATATTATTTAAATGTGAATTTTTTATTATCCTAGTTATGCATATTATTGTGACATGTTTAACTGTTATCACGATATATTCGTACTAACAGAACACTTGTGTCTGAATGTGCAGTATGTTTTTATTGTCCCTCCCCATGTTCCTATTAATCTCCAGTTGTGTTTCCATATACCATGCATTTCTTTCCTCCATCTATGAAGCTCTTCCCATTAACCCTCTCTCCATCTCTCCTCCTCTACCTCGCTACCACTCTTATCTCTCTCTCTCTCTCTCTCTCTCTCTCTCTCTCTCTCTCTCTCTCTCCCTCCCTCCCTCCCTCCCTCCCTCCCTCCCTCCCTCCCTCCCTCCCTCCCTCCCTCCCCCTCTCTCTCTCTCTCTCTCTCTCTCTCTCCCCCTGTCTCTCTCCGTTCACTCTCTCTCTCCCCCTCTCTCCCTCCTCTCTCTCTCCCTCTCCCTCTCCCTCTCCCCCTCTCTCTCCCTTCTCCTCCCTCCCTCCCTCCCCTCCCCTCTCTCTTCTCTCTGTCCTTCTACCTCTCCATTTATCC
>JAODUO010000167.1:295000-317500 GCA_025642075.2 Ridgeia piscesae | reverse complement strand
TTACATTAGATTCAACAAAGGAAACCAGATAGATTTCATGTTCTGATGTTGTAATTTTGTTTACTCAAAATTGGCTCATTCATTTTGGTTACTCTACATTGCCTCCCTTATTATGTTTTTTTCTACATCACCTCAGCTATTTTGTTTACTTCACATTGCCTTATTTATTTTGTGTTGTTTATTCCATATTGCCTCAGTTAATATGTTTATCCCACATTGCCTCAGTTTTATTTACTCCACATTGTCTCGTTCATTTTATTTACTCCATATTGCCTAAGCTATAATGTTTATTCTATATTGTTTATTCCACATTGCCTAAGCTATTCTGATAAATCTGAATAGATTTTATAATTTTGATGTTTTAATATCATATACTACATATTTCTGCCATATTTAACAAAGAACGTTTTTGTCAAAATAAGTAATTGCATTCCCTTCAACTAAAGTGAAGTAGACAGCAACACTGCCTCCGACCGAATATGAGACTTATCAAGACGCTAAGAACATGTGACATTTTAAGTATGTCATATCTAACGGGGGAAACATAGTATCGAAAAAGGAACATGTCGCCTAATGGATGTTATGTGAACCTTTTATACACTGCATCCCCTCAAGGAGTTAGTCATAAATGTCTCAGGCTATTGATTTTCCATTGAAGATGATATTCTTAATTTTTGGAGTGCACTGGAAATGGAGATTGCAATTCTACAAGGACCTACACTGGCCAGTGAATGTCAGTCATTTTTTCCACTACCTTTTCTCCCTCTCAAACCCTCCAATTTAATTTGCATGTGGCACGAAAAATAATCTAATTTCCACTGGATCTTTCATGCCATCTAAATGTCCGAACTGAACAAATTCAACTTGGGACGATGTCCAGAAAAAACTCTGCTAAATATTACAATGGTCGGGCTTGTGACCAAATTGGATTTCATGGGGAATTATTCAGTGTTTCAAGGAGCTCTGGATGTAATTCAATTGAAATTGTAGGAGCAATTCTGTTAGTTCAGTGAGGCGAAATAGTAACAAACCTAAGATTCACTGAAACTTCGTTAATCAAGATTGGGACAATCCAGAAGCCTTGTTATTCAGAGTGACTCATCATTTTAAGAAACAAAATCTCAAAGTGTAAATATGTGACCACAATGCCAAATTAGGACCTTTCTCAGAAAATATGTTTTTGCTTTTATTACATATTTTAATGGGACACTTTCAGGGAATAAAAATACCTTAATGTTACCTATATTCACACACTATTTGCAGAGGTACACCACACTGAATTGTCACAAATTCTAAAAGCATGGTTTCAAGGTTTTCAAGAAAAAAAAACAAGTTCAATAATGTAAGACTAGGATTACAATGCCACAATGCGATTCTTATCAAGGAATTATAGTTTGCTTTTGCTGCATTTTCTAATAGGATACATTCAGGGAATACAAAAAACCTTAATATTACCCGTACTCACACTAATTCAAGAGCTACAAGAATTGTTAAAAATACTAAAACTATGGTTTCAGGAAAACCAGCTGCAATAATGAAAAAATATATTATTATGATGCCACAATGTGACGCTTCTCAAGAAAATATATTTTGCTTTTGTTGCATGTTCTAAAGCGGCACATTCAGAGAAAACAGATTGTTGTCAACAGCGATGCAGCAATTGTATTGTCAAAAATATTAAAATTATGATTTTGGGGGAAACCAGATTCAAACTTTCACTCATCTGGCTCATGGTTTGAAATGTGGTCTTCGCAATTTAACTGTAATATTCACTGTTTGCTCTGTTTTTACATTATCTGCTGTAGTTTGAAACCCTGCTATCAGGTAGTAATTAAAATAAAATGTCACAAGACATAAAGATAAACATATTTATGTAATCTGATATTATTAGCATAACTAACACAATGAAGATTCTTCCGGAGTTTTTCACAATGGAAATTCATTTATAAAAATAAGTGCATTAGCTTTTGGCTCGCAGCTCTTAATGAACGTCAACAAGATGTACCTCATTTTGGAATGGTTGTCACATTGTATACTCATGACAAGTTTATATATATAAAAACTTTGTTAATCCCGACAAAATCTCTGGGTATAAATATCTTATTGGAAGAGACTCCAATTTACAAGTGATAATTTCAGCAGATTTTTCTGTCAACTCCTGCATTTCTGACCCCAAAACCAGTGTTCCTGTGACACTATCACTCATCCAACTGGGTCCAACGAATCTGCAAATGTACCGTTAAATCCACATTTAAGAACATTGGGGGCACATGCGTCAGAACCAAAGGATCAACTTTCCCCGTTTAACACACTAATCAGCCAAGTCGTGTCAACGCTGCAGAAAAATCCATATCACAAATGCCAAAGCCGTTCATTTCTCTGAAAATCAGCTGCCCCAAGCCACACAATTTTCTCTCTATCGATATGCAATTTCAGCAAATTAGGACATAACGCAGGAGAAATGGAAAACATAAAGCAATTTTCTTTTTAGTAGTTATTGCATTCAAAAGCCAGAGGGGTTGACAAATGGAGATGTTTCGCACGTCTGCACAAGTCAGCAGTCGCAAAAATGAGAAAAGTCGGGACGGTTATTTACAGATGTCTGAAAAGTGGAACAGTAAAACACGAATTTCTTAATTGGAATTCATCCCAGGAGTCTGGTGTCACTGGTGGGCTGTCAGACATTGTTAAATTTACTTTCAGTTCATGAATGAGCTGATATGAGGACAACTCGTTTAATGAATTATGTATAACAAACTGGATCTTAGTCTACATAATGCATGAATATAAAAATTCCCTCAAAAAAGACATGGCTCATACATGTAATGTATGCAGGGTTGTGGTAGGAGCCATTAAATATATCTAGAAAAAAAATCAACTTGAATTTGTTATTAATGTATATTATGTTGTGTTAAATTTGCCAAATATGTGGTTGCGGTAGTGGTGAAGGTGGTGGTAAAAACCACAGATATCCAAGGCCATTGTGAATGGCAATAAAGTGCATCACAGTGTCAGACAAGTAGCGCTGAAGACACAATAACAACTACATCAAAGATCAAATTCACATTACCCACGTAACCACCATTTCCTGACTATGAACATCTTGCAAACTCTACATGCCGCAATCATTATTTTTACAATAACTACAGGAACACATCTGGTGCTCATCAAGAACCGGGGACATTTTATGAAAACTGACACACAATGTCTTAGTGTCCGTATATTCCCACTTCACATGTTATTGGGGAATCTTATGATGCAGCACGAAATTTCCAAGAATCCTGCAGCGAGCTAACAGCCCCAGGTGACATCTCAGAGACGTGTCGACAACATATGGATCTTCAACATGGGAGATTTTCTGAGATTACTCTGAGCCGAATGACACAAGCTGCAAGCGTCAACATTTCAAGGACATGTTTCTCTTGCAGAAAATTGACCTTTAAAACTAACCGAGCTGTGGCATTAACACACATCGAAACATTGACAGATTGACTTTTGAGCATCGTACATCCAGAGTCATCACATTACGCTTGATAAAGCTTCATCTGGTTTTTAAATCAACATTCATGGTAATGTTGACATGATCTAGACAATTAACACTCTGATCTGAGTCAGGTCATCTCCCAATTCCTAAATTTGTCAAAGTTCCTCTATTAATATTAGTTTCAGTCAGGCACCTGTGAGAGATAACGCATCAACATTAACCTGTCATTAATAATATTCAATAGATAATTAATCGAATATACGCTAGGTTCCAGCCTACCGCAGACATCTGCATAAGACGCCACTCCAATTTACTATGACTATGTTTCAAAACAGGAAGTGGTCTGTAGCGTCTGTGACTGTGCTGCAGTCTGGCTAACACACTCAACTCAACTCAAGCAGTCATAGCGTAGTCTCTAGATACAGTCCTTAATCATGCACGATTCAGCGTATATTTGACGCGGTCAGATTGTAGCCTGTACCTGTTTTATATATTTTATATGTATCTACGCTATCATAGACAAAAGCGTCGTAAAAACGTAGTATACGCCCTGCTACTTACCTGATTTTGTACTGTAAAACATTTCCAGGCAGACCCGTCTATTTAAGTTGCGTGCAATTTTCTTACTAAGACATGTACGCAGTTTTCAGAACGCATTAGGGTGTTTCGGCGTAGAGAAAACTCGAAACTCGAGTTTAAGATTTGTCAAATAAGGGATATGACAGCAAAGTGAAAAGAAAATGCATTAGATTAACAATGATTCACCGTGAACCAGCTTCCAGCGTCTTCGTATAACATTGGCGACACCTAGTGGTGTAGTGAGTAGTTAATAATGCAATGTAGCAGACGACACTACCTTTGTCTCTTCTATGTCTGTTGCTTCCGACGATAATAACAACATTTTTACAAAATGGGTATATGCACGTACGCGATGAGAGTGACCGAGTGTGTATGTTCATGCACGTTTGCGTGCGCGGCATGTATGCGCGGCGTGTGTATTGCGTATCTAGAGTAGGCAGGGCCATACTATACCGGGCTATACGTGTGCGTGTGTGCGTGTGCGCGTATGCGTGTGTGCGTGTGTGCATGTGTGCGTCTCCATGTGCGTGTTCGCACTGTATGTACATGCGTTTGTAGGTATCAAATATATCTTTCAAGATATTCAGTTCACCCACAGAGCGATGAAATGAGAAATTTTACTAATTAGTCTACGACTACGAAATGCCACCACGTCGCAAAAACTTTGCGCCTGTCCGCAAGTAACAGGGGAAATGGTGTAACAGCTTCCTGCAAAGAGGGCATGCTTAACACCGTTGGCACGTTAACAGAACAATCTCACATCATTTGATTGTACTGTCTACAATCTGTAACCACACCCTCACCATAAACCTCCAGCCCATGCATGAAGATCATATACTAAGCCAACATGTCTTACATCTGGGCCTAGTGTATAGGTTGTTTGTCTCTACCCTTTAATGATCTACCCTGAAATGCCGACACCATAGCAACCGAAACTATCCCAGTTTATATCTTTCAGTTCAAACATTCTTGAATGAACGCTACACGTGAAAGCCGATAGATTTGCACGTAAAGAAGCAGGTTTTGATTGTGTTTTCCATTTCCTCGCAAATTAGGCCTACGATCTGCGTGGATTTTATGTCGTGACATTTGACGATATTTGTCGTGTAATTTTCGGCAAAAAAAGAAAGCAGTGCGATTTGAACGCTTGTTTGTTACACATATCCCCCAGGCACTACATCCTCTGACATTTATTGTCATTGTTGCATTTCTCCGTCGGCGTAGGCAAATATCGTGACATTTAGAATATGGCAATAGGCTAAGATTAAGATCACAGTAATGTTGATACTTTTCTTATAATCGAAAAAAATACCTTCTTTATTTCTGACTGCATTCAGCGACATGATTGTTTGGACACCATTCACGGAAATTCTTATTAAAAGACTCACTGATGAATCACAAAGAAGGCGGAACGAAATTGATGTTGAGGGATGACCACAGCTGGCTTCACCAAAACTCCGATATCGGATGGAATAAGGTTTGTTGGTGTTGCCGCCGATTTGGGTGCCTTGGTTTGAGCAAAAGTCGTCTTGTCTCTCATTCAGTATATGAAGATTTTTCGGCGACGTTTTATTGCTTAGCCCATAGCTTTACAGGCTCTTCGTAAACCTCGACTGACATCCCGTTGGGTATACAGGGGGAAATATCTTTACGTTTGAAAGGAAACACGCGCCCTGTGTCGAAATATTAAGGTATTAATCGTATCTCCAGTCAGCCATCCCCTAAACAAACCATCCAAACATCCAGTAGCTACGTTCTACCTACTACCGTGCAAAAGCCACTACAATCACAATCACAATCTTGTTTCACTTCTATAAACTTCGAACCTTCGGCTCCAACGCCTATGAAATGATCTTATCATTTAATGTTGTAACGAGGAACGTTATAATGTCAAAGACGCGGTTATTTTCGCAATTTGTTTCGCCGATTTTGACACGGCTGATCGAATAAGTGCTATATAACTACTTATGAGATTATCTGCATTTCTGCGACGCTGGTGAAAAAAATATCCAGGTGACTTGGAAATCAGTTTAACTATTCGTAGAAAGCGCATTAGTCTCTCTTCTTCTTGGGCCTGTTAGCGGACAAACCCCAGGTGAATAACGACATTTAGCGGTTACAATGACGTGTCTTGTCCTGCGTCAAGACGTCAACTAGTCAACGTTAGGTGCGGAGCCTCGCTAAGGTCGCCTGGCCGGCAGGAAGTACAGCGTCTGGACGCTGGCCAGACACCTTCGTCGGATTAGTTTACCAGGTCTTTGGCAAATCACGTAGAAGGCAGAACTTTGGCCTACTTCTACGATGAACAGAAGGTTACTTGATATGGAGTGATTCTGTCTCAGCAGACGCGATGTTGCAATGAATTACGTGAAGGAGATCGACAATTTCATCACCGGATGTGCTATATGATTGGTGTGACTAACAAGTCATAGTAAATGAAATTAAGACCTCTACCGCATCTGATTCACAAGACACGAGGACGGGTGCTGTCACGTAGGTTACACGTGAACTAGCGCGTGTGCATGTCACACGCGGATGACACACACTCACGTCCATAACACGCACGCACGTACGTACGCGCATACACACACACACACACACACACACACACACACACACACACACACACACACACACACACACACACCACACACACACACACACACACACACACACACATGTAAGCCTGTGCGTGTGCGTGTGCGTGTGCGTGTGCGTGTGCGTGTGCGTGTGCGTGCGCGTGTGCGTGCGCGTGCGCGTGCGCGTGCGCGTGCGCGTGCGCGTGCGCGTGCGCGTGCGCGTGCACGTGCACGTGCACGTGTACGTGTACGCACGAACACTAAGTGCGCGATTGAGTGAACTATTCGTTTTCTTCAACTTTATCTTAACATTTTTGTTCTTCTTTTATTTATTAGCTGTTGTTGCTGCTGCTGCAACTGTTCTTCTTCTGCACCTTTAGTCCTCGCAGTGTGGCGGTCCACATTACCCAGTATGTTCCTTTGTATATGATACTTCTCTTCCTGTCTCGACCTTTCCCAATGTTCGACTACACTATACTGTTCATCCCTTGTCTGTCAACATCCCTCGGTGTGCTAACTCTATTCAGAAAATGTTAAAACCAACCATAACTTCATCTGGCCGAGCCTAACGAATGTCCATCAACATCGACTCATCGGCTAACAGCGTATAGTTGCCCTCCCGGAAGCTAGTTGAGGCGTCGTCGATCGTTCATCGTTATCACCTCGGTACGCGCATGCGTGCGTGCGTGCGTGCGTGCGTGCGTCTCTCTCTCTCTCTCTCTCTCGTGTGCGTGTGCGTGTGTGGCGTGTGCGTGTGCGTGTGTGCGCGTGTGGTGCGCGTGTGCGTGCGCGTGTGCGCGTGTGCGCGTGCGCGTGCGCGTGCGCGTGCGCGCGTGCGCGTGCGCGTGCGCGTGTGTTCGTAATCATTATACAAATCAATGGTTATATTCGTTGCAGTATGATTATGTATACAATGTTTGAAGTGGGATAACAATTAATACGAATAAGTATTGTTAAGTTTTTGTATCGTTATACGTTGGCTGCGGCATATTTATTTTATATACCCACAAATTCCGCCAATAACATTACAGGGATATAGCTGAATAATGTGGGTTCGCAGTTATTTAACACAGAGTGGCGAAATACGTGTAGGCATACTGTACTGATTTAACATTATATAATCGCTCTGATTGATGATGCCATTGTGGGGTTCAGTTCAAAGCATTTCTGATAATAACATTCTTATGGTACCACATTCGGGAGAGTCACACCAGAAAGTCTATCGGTGGTCCGTAAGGTTGTCGGCGAAGTGACAATCGACCGGTTGGCTCGAGATATAGGCGTAATGACCTGTGTTTTGAATAATTGTACAGCTTTGTGTGTTCTGTCATGATGTACTACTGACGAGGTTTGTGATTGTCGCCCAGACGCATTAATTTGCAATCGAGTCACCATCAATCACATATTAAATTACAGTTTGTTGTTAAAATCGAATTTCGTTAAGTTTTTCCGGCGTGCGTTATAATTGCCATCAATGCAGAGTTGCACAGCGACATTCCGGCTCCCCTGACAATATGCGCGGTGTCTTTGAAATATCACATCTGACAATGAAAATAGATTACGTCACATCGGGACGCAAAAACTATTCCAAAGCGCACCCAACTGCGCCTACTAATCATTCCCGTCAAATTTGAAGTTAATCTGAGTGTCTTTGTTTTCCCTACTGACCTCATTCGTTGCGGTGAAGATTAATGGGAGTACGACTGCGTTAACACCGGCCGATCAGACAGCGAACGAAAGCACAGAACAATCAGACAGAGTGCTGAGAAAATAGAAGGGACTACATTTACCTCTTAGAATAATAGTCTGCTAGTACAGAGACGCTAATGATCGAAACTCCGTAGAGCAAAATCAGTCTTCTGAGATGTATTTCCTTAAAATAGAAATGACGGCGACAAAAATCAACCTAAATGCGGAAAGACATAAGCTTGTGTAGATTGGTCTACTGTAGCGTTATCTCAGTTAGCCTACCACTGCAATGGGGTATGTATCAGTTGAGGGAAAGATTGCATCCTTTTCTGGGCGGTTGGCGAATTCAATTAGTGTTTTGTTCGTTCAATACATGCAGTGGTGACAATGTGTACTCTCTGTCACAGTTATCGTAGCTGCCACAGCTGTCACAGCTGTCATAGTCAAACTTGTAGATAAAGGAGAAAAACCTAAACCGACACATTCCACATCGAGTGTTTAAAATAGAAAATAGGTGATCTCAAAGAAAGACACTAGCTACAACAGCAGAACAAAAACATCAGTTTGGAAATAGAAGGAAGACGGTGGACGTGAATGGGACGGATGCTAAGGAAAGTGAAAAAGTCACCGCCTGAGAGCACGAACATGAATGCCTAAAGGAAAGGGGAAACTAGGTCGCCGAAAAAACTACCTGGCGTTTAAAAAAATCTGGGTGGAGGACATAGATTAATGAAGATGTTGCACGGCAGTGTCATGAACCACAATACCGTGAGACGATAAGTGACCGATGCAGCGTGACATCAAATTTGGGATTGTGAGACGAATACACTGTTAGACACGCAACCGAAATATGTCTCCTAGGCTGCATGAGGTCTTGCTTATTAGGGAGTCTTCCAATCTTGCGATGATGTTGCTGCATTTCTGATAACATCACACGCCGGATAATGTAACGAGACTAGCCAATAACGTCCATACACTTTGACCGGGGACCAGTGTTAACACTCGGCAATTTGTTAATGATGACATGAAGGCCGTCGATTTTATACTCTCTCAGGTATTTATTGAAATTACTTAAATGTTGTATGGAGAGTTATTGTTCCTCTGGGAAGAATCGCTTTGAGTTAACCCCTGACCACAACGTTGAATTGTTGTCGCAAGGCAAGTGAACTCTATCTAGTAATAATAATAATAATAATAATAATAATAATAATAATAATAATAATAATAGTTTATTTCACTCTCTCTGGGCAATCAAAAAGATTGAAATGGGTACATAAAACATGCAAAGTATATTTGTTAAAATAGATTCAAATAATATATAATTTAAGACATTAGCGTAAATATAAATTATAATGTAGAAAATATACGATATGTATCTATAAAACTAATTAAAATAATGTAAGACATTAAAACAAATTTTATGTTAAAATGTTACGCCGACAAGTCAATATATTTTATTAAACCTATTAATTTTTTTAAATAGTTTAAAATACTAAAATAAATAGATCTAAAAAATAAATTAAGGCTTTACAATATTTTACACATATCCATATCAGCATGCACGAAAGTTTGTTAAGAGTCACTGTGAGTTCTTTTGATTGAACAGACACCAGTTAATGAAACAGTTCTTGGTCCTGTTGGTTTTTACTCTGGATAAGGAGTATCGGGTACGGCATCGTGTATTGTGTGTTGTAGTCCTTGGTTTTGGTAACAGTTTATGCAGTTTGTGCTGCGGCTGTTCGATTTGTGTGAAGAAATGTTCACATAACTGCGCACTAACCTAGTGGTTAATCGGTAGAGAATCTGCAATTTGTTTACAGTATTCATGCAACAACGAACCTGTGTCCCAGTCACGACATCATTCGTTAAATATTGTCCACTATAATAATAATAATGACTTCCTATCAATATCCTTGAAGATCAAGCTCACTGGCGCAAATCAGAAATCAAGGGTTTAAGCAATCTCATAATCGTATAACAATGCGCGAGTCGTCGACGGGTGGATGAAGGTGCCAGGAAGCAAAGGAGGAGACGGAGACGCAGCATTACAGAGACAAGTTTATTGTAGTTATGGTAATCGGTATCACAGTTTCATTGTCAGGTTTGCGAGCCTTTGGATATCTATCTGATCTGACCTCGCTGTCTCCGAAGTCTTGCACTGATGCTGACGAAGAAAACAGACTGGCAGAAAGCAATACGAGATCGTAATGAGTGGACACGACTTGTGAAGAGAACCAAGTGTGAAGTGATCTACATGGTATCACACCCTAAGAATCATTTGGAGAGACAGCGTGCGAAAACAAAAAAATCACGGACGACATACGAGCAGCGGTAGGTGGCGCTACTCACAAATGCTGGCACGCACGCACACAAACACACACACACATATTTGTGTACGTGTGTGCGATTACTTCCCAGTATATATATATATATATATATATATATATATATATATATATATATATATATATATACTGCACACCAACGACGCAATATGCACACACACACACACACAAATATGTATGTATGTATGTGTGGCATTATGTATATATATATATATATATATATATATATATATATATATATATATATGTGTGTGTGTGTGTGTGTGTGTGTGTGTGTGTGTGTGCGTGGTGCGTGCGTGCGTGCGTGCGTGCGTCGTGCGTGCGTGTGTGTGGTATTAACATTCACTGCTTACTCCTGTTAGAAAACCTATCCAGCATCGATCATCTGATTCTGATTTACATTTCGTCCAATAACGTTTTTCTGTAGCTGTATTACGCTTTGGAATAAAGGTCTATGCATCCTTTGATCTAGTGTTAGATCCGTTACAGGCTGAATCATAATGCTATTCTTAATATTTTAAATATTTTGCTTAATACGTTTTTGAATTAGTAATAGATTATTAAAATAAAAGAACAAACAAATAAATTTACTAACCGTTACGTTGCGGTTTGCGTACGTGACAATCAATTGATGGACGCGACCTTCATCAAGCGTAACCTCTGCCAACAATATTTACAAAGATAACGTATGGGCGGCATCATATCTGCTCTGTCAAACTGATCCCATCTTTGATGGATACGCCGGTGGTAGGCAACAGGTTACGTGAAGTGATAATGTTAGTGGACGCTGCGCACGTGTTTGATGATTGTTGGAAGTTCTTTTTAAACAAACTAGTTTTACTCTAAAAACGCTAAGAAACTTTAGTTTGTCGGGAAGTTCATCAGAATAATGTTTGTTAGTGCTAAAATCACCCCGCTATTTAATCACTTATATAGAATACTATTATCTAACCCTAACCACTCTCCTTGTTCCTTGTGCATTTTAGCAAATAGATGAAACAAATGCGTAAATGAGTGGCGGTGCAATCCTTTTTCCTTCTGTTGTATATATATACACCAAAAATAGTTATGTATTTCAGATCATATATATATATATATATATATATATATATATATATATATATATATATATATATATATGCTAATTCTAAAATAGTTATGTTGGCAACATATATATTTGAGGAAGGGCCACGGCCCACCCCAATCACTGAACATTTGGGTGGTAGACTTTGGATTCAACACTGCTTGCCTGATTCATAGAGTGACACGATGCAGAGGTTACAGGGATGCCCGTGTGGGACTTCCCTAGCCCACATTTTAGCAAAGAAATTTGTCATCACTCAAAATGGGATCAAATTACACAAGTGCAGGAATCCGCTGGTTCCGTCGTAGGCGATATAAGTATCCACCAGGGCGACCAGGCTGCAATCAAAGGGGTGACAGGGCAAACAAAAATTAATAATCTATAATGTGTTTGATGGCTAATGCTTATTAATATATCAACACAAGGGTGCAAAATGACAGAGCCCGGCATGATGAATATTTACTGGACTAAGATCAATTAGCGGGCTGCGGCCAACCAACCAATTTATCTAGTGATTTTCCACTAGGTAATCGGAAGTTTATATCTGAACTCGTATAATTTTTTATATTAATTTTGAGTTTATAAGAGAGGGGAGTGATGACTCTCGCTATATATGCCTTTAAATTTGTTGTGTGAACTGAAAAAGTGTGAGGACATTTCCTATGGTGACCCCTCAGGCTAAGAAGTGGGGGGACGAGTCCCCCTAGTCCCCCACTGATCGACGCCCGTGCTGTGTAGAACTTCCCAATCCAACATTTTGGCATAGAAATTTGCCATCACTCAAATGGGAACAAGTTACACAAAGTGCAGGAATCCGCCGCTTCTGCCATAGGCGATAAGCATCAAACAGGCGAGGGTGAAAGTGCAACATAAATTTCATCATTTATAATGTGCTTGATGGCTAGAGCATATAAATAATAACAACACAAGGTTGCAAACTGATAGAGCCCGGCATGATGATTATTTACTAAAGTAAAATCAAGTTGCGCGGTGTGGCCAGCCAAGCAATTTATCTAGTCCATTTTCTGAGAGAGAGAGAGAGAGAGAGAGAGAGAGAGAGGAGAGAGAGAGAGAGAGAGAGAGAGAGAGAGAGAGAGAGAGAGAGAGAGAGAAGAGAGAGAGAGAGAGAGAGAGAGAGAGAGAGAGAGAGAGAGAGAGAGAGAGAGAGAGAGAGAGAGAGAGAGAGAGAGAGAGAGAGAGAGAGAGAGAGAGAGAGAGAGAGAGAGAGAGAGAGAGAGAGAGAGAGAGAGAGTGGTGAGTCAGGCTATATGCCTCGCAATTTTTCTGAGCTGAAAAGTGGGGGGGACAATTCCTATGCTGCCCCCACGCTGAAAAGTGGGGGACGCGTACCCCACGCAACTGCAAGCGGGACGAACGGATTTAACACTTTACATTTTGAGGTGTTCATTTTCATGGAACATAGATTGTCATGTAACTGAATTAATGTTTAGAGTTTGTTTGCGTTCTTGCTAGTTTATGGTGTTTATGACATTATATTATTATAGTAGTTATAAGTTGGGTCGAGTTAACAAAATTTGAACCGTACAACGTTGGATATAATTACGACGTTGTTATTGTCACACTACAATTACCAGTCACCGAGTATTATCACAGTCATAGACGTATGTAATTGTAATTTTCGCGTGATATTATTATTTTGTAATCGTAAATAACTGGGTACTTTATTCTCTATTGATTTAATTATATCCGACATATTTAAACAACCATCCATATATATGTCAACATGACATCTACCCCTAACTTGTACACATGCACAAAAGAACAGCTCATGGAAGTAGCCGGGCTATCTGCTACCAAGGCTACTAAAATACTAAATCTCAGAAAGAAGGGGAAAGTAGAAATGAATGATTTGGCAACAGTCACAGGTCCTGGCACTAACTGGGATAACTTACTCGAAACAGGACGGGTTTCTTTAGAGAAACCTACAACAGAACCATCTGAGAGTAGCAACAAGGAAGTACAGCTGTTGAGGGAACAGCTTGAAAAAATGAAAATACAAATTCAGGAGAAAGATTGCAAAATTCAGGAATATGAACAAGAAAGATCATGCAATGCTAGTCCAGGTAATTATTAATACATGCAATTGCTTAAAGAAAACAAAGAGATATTGATGAGGAGTTGCTACAGTGTGCGATGAAAAACGTAGGTGGTGAAGGGAGACAGGGATCGTATGAGAGTGAAAAGAAGGCGTATATAGAACCCTATAAAACCAAGTAGTCATCCTTTTGATGACAAACACCTTCTTGACGCACATCCCTCATGTTTGTTCGGAGCACGCACGAAGGAGCCAGCTAGCGACACACTGGTTCACAGATACACTCCGGTAGTCTTGACACGTGAACCAGTGAGAGAGCTAGACACCACTGCATGGGAAGTTACCCTCATGGCTCAGGTTACCTACGAAATCAAACAGCCACGATGCAAATACGAAGGATTGTAAATATAATACCGGTCACTCGGATTTGCTGGGAGACGGAACCCGCACTAGCGACACACTGGTTCACAGGTACACTCCTGTCGGAGTGAAACGTGAACCAGTGGGAAGACTACACCGTCACTCGTTAACAGAAGACAACGCCATGTAATTTTCAAAGCCTGACACAGTTCTCAATGTCGCTTATCTGAACAAGCCAAGTGTTGATCCAGCAGCAAACAGGACAAAGGCAGTTGCTGTGGTGGCAAATACTGAGGCAACGAAGTCACAACATCGAAGCTTGCCAAACGTTGATCGGACAGATAGCACTAGTGACGACGTGCCCCAGAGACCGACGTCGAAAGAGGTGTCGGCAATGTTGCACGAAGTACATCCTAAGCGGTCAACTACCCCGATCCCTTTGGTGGCACGCATGACCAAGGCGGAATCTGACTTCAGTGGGAGCGCAGACGATCGGAAGAAGCTAAATTTGAGGAGTATAAACCATGGATGCACCCCGGGGGCGGAACCCCGGACGGACAAGGTAGGATGTTCAACGACTACAACACAGGAAACATCTTTTCAGAATCCGTAGCGCCTTTTGATGACACTCCGCTGGTGTCAGCACGAGGCCCAGTTCATGGTGCTGCAGCCGGCACAGTGGCGCCACCTGGTTAGACAGAAGTTGAGACGTTGCGGTCGTTTAGTGCGCCTCTATGTACACGAGATGGCGGTCATGAGCCATTAGACAGCACCTTCTTGCGACGACAGAACATGGTCGACCATGTGACACACCACGAAATGGAGGAGGAGAAACGCCGGCGACATCTAGAGCTACAGGAGTTCATCCGGAAGCAGATGAAAGAGAAGGAACAGACGCCGCGGGTGGAACAGGGACAGAAGAGCATCAGTGCTCGGAGTCATTGCAACAGCGAAGTCGGTGATGATCCAAATGAACACGGCACCGAGACACATCGCGAGAAGTCGAAGGTTGCCGACCATGGCAGTAGTGACAGCTCATTGGTGGATGAAGGAAGTCTTACGTCAGAACAGGTAGCAAACAGTGCTACGTCTGACCGTCACAAATCAAGCGAGACTAGTCATCACGGTCAAAACAATCACCAAAGTCACGAGCGAAGACGTGACATTTGTGACAGTGGCTCGTGACCGTCATCGGAGTCATGAAACACCAACACGTAACCCAGCACCTGATAACGCAAGACCCAGGAGTGTGCCGCCGATGAAAAGAGTCAGCGTGTGTAGCCTACCAACTGGGGTGGACAGTATTCTACTGCCACAAACGAGTAACATCAGCATTGCCTCTGTTGCATCACCATGCATTGTCAGGATATACGTAACTGCAAACGACAGTGGTTTTACTGTCGACATTGACAAAGACTTGGACATTGGGAGTGTCGAGACGGAAGACGCTGACGATACTCCCGCGCTACGAGATCAAACAGGTGTCCACGTTGATGAAATAAAACCGCAGGAAACAGGACCAGTGAAGTTGGGGACATCGAAAAGGAAAACGGTCGGGTTTACACGATAAAACCCCAGGCGCTGAGGACTCCAGGTGTGTTGATAACGTTCGATGGCGATGACAACGAGATAAAACAGGCCAAGGAGATGAGGAAGCAGGTGTTGCAGCATGCACTAGAACAACCACTCCAAGAGCCTGGCTCTGTACAGGTACACCTTCGGACAGGTTTACTTAGTCTCTACACGAAGACTGCTAAAGTTAAAACCATATCACTGCAACCGCAAGTTACGACAGACAGAGTCAAAACCATGCAAGAAAAACAGGGGAGACAACACCGATGAGTAGGAAGACTGACAAGTTTGTACCCAGCACTGCTGAAAAGGAAACAATGGATGGACACAAGGCAACGTTAGTCGATTTATTCATTAGCTTCCCAGAGACACACTTGACACAGCCAGGTGATATCAAGAGTGTCGGTGACATAGACAAGTGTTGTGACAACAGGTGGTCGGGTTTACATAAATAGTTAAGTTAAATAAAAAAGAAATAACCACTTACATTTTTGTGAAACCTTTGTATGGTGGGTTTGATTCACGGATCAAATGTGTGTGTGTGTGTGTGTGTGTGTGTGTGTGTGTGTGTGTGTGTGTGTGTGTGTGTGTGTGTGTGTGTGTGTGTGTGTGTGTGTGTGTGTGTGTGTGTGTGTGTGTGTGTGTGTGTGTGTGTATATATATATATATATATATATATATATAATTTTCTATTGTAATTTTCCATAATTCTGGATTCGTTGATCATGGCATCTATGTTCCTAGTAATACATCCCATTCTTTTTATGATTGGGGGAATGTTGCGCGGAGCTAGCACACATAAAATAGTCCGGATCTATGCACCATAATACACACCAAGTAAGACCGCATTACACCCTAACAATAGTTCGCACCCTATAAAAGCCACAACTTAACAATAGCGTTGGTCCGAGTCAAGCAGCCGTCGTTACGCCACCACCTCTACGAGGAGTCGCGACGCCGGCCGTCGGAACAGCCTGCGATCTTCCCAGGCGTCATAGTGCAGTGGTACTGTAGTTAAATTTGCTTATTACACGTATGCTATTATTAAAAGACATCTCAACATCACAAGAACACCGTAAAAACAGCAACTATAACAACGCACGTAAACATGGAGCGTATCGATCAGTGGCATTATTGTGGATGTGGTCTGCTGATTTGGGGAGCTGCTCGAGAAATAACGAATCAAGTTGGCGTTATTTCTCGAGCAGCGCGATGGCTAGAAAACTTGTTGTTTCTCATAAAACCTGATAAATACAAGCAAGAAATGACACAACAGCGTCGCATTTACTACAAGCAACTAATATGTCCACGTAGACTTTGCCACGTGTAGGTATGTTCAGGCACAAGCTTTTTAAGGGCTGTATATATATATATATATATATATATATATATATATATATATGTATGTATAATCTACATAATTGTCTTACATATACATAATATTGTTTTCAAGTTTTGTTCAGTGTTTGACTTGATTGACATCCATTTGGGAGCATTTAGTTCAGATAGCAATTTATCGAGAATTGTAAAATTGATCAGATATGTTGCTCTGCTGTGGAAGATATGGTTGCATGTTAGAAATCTTGCAGAATATCTGGTCAATGAGTATACAACTATTTTGAGAGAAACTGTCTGCAAAACATTTTGGGGGGATAAAACTCATTACATATATTTGTTGTATATTATAGTTCTTTTCTCGATAATTTCATTTCATATATTCACACTCATTTTGTAAATGTATAATCAGTACAATTGTTTTTAAATACATTTGACAAAATCGCAAACAAAAGGCAACAACGCAAATAACGACTTAATATAGTGATCGTGCACATTCATGTGAATTGGGTACGCCATGTCCGACATGTCCGCCAGTTCTTATGGTCCGCCTGTTAGGGTGGGTGCGTGACAACGGAACAAGATCTGTTTTAAGTCCATTCAAATCCGTTCTGGCGGTCATTCCGGCAAAACCAAAAAGGTATGTGAATCTTGTAAGATGTGTTAAACGGTGGATTTCAGTTTAAAAAATGATATTTTATACTCCAACATGTGTCACATGATCTAAGTCATGTGATACGATAATGAAATTCAGTCCGTTGAAGAAGGTTGTGAGAGATAGCTGAAATATACGGAAAACAAAGAAAAAACTGTTTCTTGAGAAGTACATAATTTGGTAATCTTATTATTTTTATTTCGGCCTTTTAAAACCGTTTTTTCTCCACCTTATATCGATGTGTATGTGTTCGCAATGTGATTCTACATCACTTCCGGTACAAAGAAGTCAGATAAAAAATTATTTGTGTTTTAGAACAATTTAAGTGCCAAGTCGAAGTAAACAACGCGATGTCACCGCTTCAAATATTGCGCGAGCTGTAGGCGCTTCCCAGAGACGCATCGCCATCGCGTTGTTTACTTCGACTCGGCAAGTATAAATTGTTCTAAAACACAAATTAAAAAATTAAATCTGACTTCTTTGTACCGGAAATGATGTAGAATCATATTGCGAACACATACACACCGATATAAGGTACAAAAACGGTTTTAAAAGGCCGTAATAATTTAGGCCAGTTAAATATAAGATTACCCATAATTTACTAATTAACAATGAACTAAGAAACCGGATCATTACATTAGAACTATCCTCTTTTCATACCTTATAATTATTATGTATTTTAGTGAAGTATGGGGTACATATAAAAATGATATATAACACATATGCTACAAATATTCATGGCCTCTGAGTCTGACTTATTACAGAAAAAAAACTTGGGGTGTACGATTACTTTGTGGTGCCAAAAGACTTGATCACACAAATTTACTCTTTCACAATGTACATATTTTTAAATTACCAGATTGTGTAAAGCTAAAACTACTATAATTATGTTTAAGGCATATTGTTACATGTTAACCAATGAATGTAGAAAAATAATTATTCAAATACATGAATCATGATATTCATCCAGGCATAATTATGTAAATTCAAACAAATCGATGTACGTACTAACTTATAGAGTGTATGTTTTTGTTACTGGAGTTAAACTTTGGAACTCTCTCGACAATTCACTGATTAATTGTAAAAATGTTCATCATTTCAAAAAGTGTTACACAGATAAACTGTTGAATGTGTTAGTGTTGCCAATATAAATAAGATAACAAAATTAAACATTCAGATTGTTTATTGTTATAAAGGTTTTTCTTCAATAAATGTCACAATATCTTCTTATTAGATGTGGTATGGTTATACAGGTCTGTATAAATAGTGTTGTCGCACCTTCTGTTGCACTTTCAGATGCTTTATGTACGTAATTGTGCAATTATAAGGGTAAACATGATAAGTATTGTACTTCTTTTTTTCTTTTGGTATAGTATGCACTGTATGTATAACGTAGTTACAGGTTGTTGAAATAAAAGAGTAAGACTAATGTTGATAATTTGCAAATACAATCAAATACACACAACAATTCCAACAAAGGGTAAAGCATTGCCTGATATAAATTGGCTCAGGAGTCAAGACAGAATATTTTTCAACAGTGGGCAGGCAGCACTGAGAAAATTGGCATATGCCCTACAGTGAAGCTGCTCCTCATGTTACCTGCTGTTTAAACATCCTGGGCTAAGAAAAAGGAAGCCAGGTTTCCTCCAGTGAAGGGGAAGAGCTACCCACTAGTTGGTACAGTAGTACAGATAAGTACAGTCTAGTAAACCTGCCTGCCAATTAGTCTACATCAGTCAATCAAGCCAAAGACAAAATTCCACCCACTATGATACACTTGAACTATAATGGAAACATGGGCCAGGTATTTGAATCATATTTGAATAAAATAAAATAAAATGGTAATGTATTTGAATATAAAATGGCAGTGATTTGTATTGGAATTGGAAATTTGTATTTGAATTGAAATCTCAAAAAGCAATGAATTTTTACCCAACCCTGATAACCAGAGAAAAGTGGGAGAATGTGCGAGCTAACATCAAAATATTCAGCTTACTGAGGAAGAAAAGACATGCTTTCTTGTATACATAATCAACAAGATCATAGAATGACAAGCTTTCATCAAGAAAAGTACCTAGGTACTTGAAGCTCTTGACTATTTTCACTTCTAGATTACCTGTCATGGATATTGGTTTTGGTGTCTGATTAATCCTTCCCCCTCTAAACACTAACTCTAGTTTTAGTTGTGTTCAGATAAAAAGAAAAAGTTAAATAATAAGTTAAAGAATAAGTTAAAGAATCTATTAGGAGGTGATACTAAGAAAGAGAGAATTCATCTTTCAGATGACCTACAAGGACCATGTTATTTGAATATTTGATTTTGACCTGTGTAAGAATTGAATTGTTCCACGATAATGGATATGTCATTTGTATAAATTGAAAAATGAACTGGAGAAACTCAGAAAGGATGCATCCATGTGGAGCTCCGGTATTTAGTACGATTTCATCCGATAGCATGAGGTCTCTGCACACTGCACAGTGGAGGTCGGGTGGTCACGACTATCCATAATAATGAATCGACTACGTGACTGGACTCCAACTGTGAGGCATAAGCACGCACTGTGTGTGATTGTTGCTCTGCTCACCGCAGTGTCACTGGTAGTGCTGTGTGTTCTCGGTGCCAGACTCTATGTCTTCAACTCCTCCACACTGAGAACTACTACATCAAACATCCTCCCAAGCTGCAGTGACCAGTGCCGGTGAGTTCTCTGTCTCTCTCCTCTCTCTCTCTCTCTCTCTCTCTCTCTCTCTCTCTCTCTCTCTCTCTCTCTCTCTCTCTCTCTCTCTCTCTCTCTCTCTCTCTCTCTCTCTCTCACCATTCCTTCACCATATACACCTACAACATTCATCAATATGTGTCACTTCCGACTCTAAAAGTAAAATTTAGGTAAGTTTCCAGTATCTAATCGTCACTGCAGGGATCAATCTAGCCCACGCCCTTGCGTCATTTGCACTATATTTGTAATGTGTTACATTGTCCCAACAAAATTGCTTGAACCCACCTGAAGGGCCCGTAAATATAGCACTCGGCCACTCGCCACACACAGATTGAGCAAAAAGTAATCATATTTAAAAAATATACAAACATCTTTAATTGTTCAAAAAATGTGCCGGCTTCTGTGGCTTTATTCCGCAAATGGAAATACTCAAATCTGTTGCATATGAAGACCAGGAATTGAACTTATGATTCCAATTTCCATGTGAATATATTAGGTGTCCACTGTTACTAGGAACTTACTGTTAGGCCGAACTTGTCCGCTGTTTGCCAGTACCGACCGAGAAGCAGTGAGATCGCGAACATGTTGAAAGTGTCACACGCATGCCAAGTTATTCGGCAATACTTGACTATGAATTTTGGAAATGTTATACTAAAATGATACATCAGTATCTGTTATGATAGTCTTCACTGATTTAGCGAAAATGGGTGCCTAAAATGTCGCATCAGCGATGCTTTGCAACAATATGCCTTTCGCCAACTTTGGCTGAAGCAATTCCAAAACTTGCAGTAGTAAACATATTTGGATACTAGTGATTTCATGACAGTCGATTAGAAAATGTGATTTGCACTGCACATGTTGCATGAATTCGTTGACGCCAGAGAAACAAAAATTACGATGAGTTTGAATAGTTGACATAGCATTACCGCAGAGGTAGCAGCCGCTGATGGATCTGGCCAGGTATGATGCAAAACATCAACATCATCATTCGTCAAGCAGCGTTTACGCATTCACTCTACTTAATAAATAAAAAAATATTGAATGACAACACAATATTATTTACGCTAATGTAAAGTTGGCAAATGAATTAATTTATTTGTGAAGTTTTTGAACGTAATTTAGCGAAAATGCATGCCGAAATGTTTATGTCAGTGGTGCTTCGCGATGGTACGGTTTTTGCCGACAAGTCACAGCAAATTGAAAACACGCACTTTTAAACAAATATTGTAAACTCATGAATCCTTGTCAGTCAATTAAAAAAATGCTTATTGCAGATGGTGCGCAATATCTATGTCACATGATATATATTATCTATGTCACATGATATCTATGTCACATGATATCTATTATCTATGTCACATGATATCTATGTCACATGATATCTATTATCTATGTCACATGATATCTATGTCACAAGAGAAACAAAACGTTTTAAACTGCTGAATCCTTGTGTAGATAAAACATTGCAGATGCGTCGCATATCCTTTCACATGTTCTATTATCAGCACATTTCTTGTCTGATATTTTACTGCTCCATTGATATCCTACTGTCGCGTGTATCATGTATTTGTCCTGTATCTTGTCCTTAATGTGACTGTTCGCGGTAGAGAGCTCCATACCTTTCTTCTAATCTCTGGAATTTCGCTTTAATCCACTGCGCGTTTAGTTTTCTTTCTCTTAATTGCTGTCCATGTGCCTTCTTTTGTATGCCGGCACCCTTCCCGCTCGGAGATGTGCCCCTAATACTCCCTAATTAACTACAGCTGGGCCTGGCTCTGTTTACGGTAGGTAAATATGACACCAAAGAGGAAAATATGACACCAAATACCTTGTAATGGTAATATGGCAATCTAGATAATTTATTTAAAACTGGATTGCCTGGCGCTTGCTTGTACTAGTTGAATGTGTGTTCGGCTGATTGTACACTGAAAGACATACAATAGTATGGTCCATACTACTGTATGTCTTTCAATGTACAATCAGCCGAGTGCACATTGGTAAATGATAAGCATCCAAGTACAACAAAAAGCCTATCGTACAATCGG